>JAQZBX010047807.1:0-20378 GCA_029593785.1 Cabassous unicinctus
ATATATATATATAACAAATAACATTTATGTAAACAAATGCACATATATGCATATGTATTTATATATCATTTTACAAATAAAAAAAATAAAAAAAAACAATAATGGAAATGCCTTGCATAGTATCTCTTATATAAGCAAATGGCAAAAATGCTGCAAATAAAGTTGTCACTAACAACAACAAAAAAAATCCTCAAGACTGGGGAATGAACAAACATAAGGTGAGAATGCAACTATGGACTAAATTAGACTTATTATTATTCTAGTAATGGAAGAACTTGTAACATAGGTATAAAGACAGTGGCCATCAGAGGTACTTAGGAGAGGGGAGGAAAGAATAAAGTATAACATGGAGAATTTTGGGGGGACATTGAAATTGTTCTGCATGATAATTCAATGATGGATACAAACCATTATACCCTTAGTCAAAACCTATAAAACTGTGCAGTGCAAAATGTAAACCATAATGTAAACTATAGGCGATGCTTAGTAGCAATGCTTCAATAGGTGTTCATCAATTGTAAAAAAATGCATCACACTAATAAAAGATGTTGTTAATGGAGGAAGTATAGGAGGGGGAGGAGGGGGGTTTATGGGAATCCCCTATGTTTTCAATTTAACATTTATGTAATATAAAGCTACTTTAAAAAATAAGAAAAAATTACAATAGTTTGAGTCATTTGGGAGAATGTTAATATGAACTCGGTATTAGATGACAATAAATAATTTTAAACAATTTTTGTTATAATAGCCTAGTAGTCCCTTATGTCTTTTAAATCCAGTTATTTATATATGATAAATGAATATTGTGTCATAAAAATGATATATGAGATATAAATTACTTATGAAATAAATGACATGATTCTAGGATTTCTAAAAAAGTATTCCAGTTCCATTCCTTTCCAGGCCTTAGCTCCAAAGGATAAGTCTGAATAATGACACAAAACAGTCAAAATATTGTTACATTTTGAATTTTTCTTAAGCGTATTACTGAGGTTTACCTTATTTTCTATAATTGTGCAATTGTTTAAAATTTCCAAATTAAAAATATAAAAGAAATAAAGTATAACAAGGAAAATATGTTTAAAATAAACTATTTTATTTTGAAAAAAAAATGTATTCCCTATTTGGCCTACTTGATGTATTTCATTTTCACATAACTCATTACATTCTATTGTACTAGACAATCCATTTCTGATTTTGCCTATTTTCTGTATCCTTCTATAGGACTGTAAGTCCCACAAAGATAATAATTTTGTTTATTTCTTTTAACAGTATATATTTTTTTGCCCAGATAAATCAATTCCCTTAATGTTTAGAAAGAATTATTTTTCAAATTTTACTGTGGTAGGAACTTCAGATTAAATAGTGAATCAACTGTACAGAGTAACTAGCTTCTTTATGGCCAATTTTTAGTGGAAGAGACATGAAAACAGACTTTACAAGAGACAATGTAAGACTGGAACCTAAGCTGGACTTGGAATTAAATATAACTCATATCTGGAATGTGAGCAGAACTTAGTCATCTCTTAGTGGTGGATTTTGGTTTGACAGCAAGGAAGTGATTTCTGTATTTCTATACCTTGTACTGATTGATTCTTGCCCACCTCTATGGATGCAAACTGTACAAGGTTAAAGGGATGTCAGATAGTGTACACATAGCCAATAATATCATTTATTATTACCGTATCCTACTGTGAATTTTTAAAAGCACATTTGCACACATTTCCCAGGCTCCATTTAGAGCCTTTTTTACTGCTTTGTTCCTCAAACTGTAGAACATGGGATTCAGCCTGGGTATCACAAAAGTATAAAATACAGAGGCCGCTTTATCACTATCAAGAAATTAACTGGATTTGGGCTGCACGTATATAAAGAATATCGTTCCATAGATTACCACCGCCACTGTTAGGTGAGATCTACATGTGCAGAAGGCCTTGTACCTGGCCTCTGCAGACTTCATCCTAAGGATGAATATAAGGATCAACATGTAAGACATGGTGTCAGAAGAGAGGACACCAAATTCAAAGCTGAAAAGATCAGTATAATCAATTTAACTTCATGTGTGTTTGAGCAGAGCAAATATATCAACTGGAGATGATCACAGCAGAAATGCCTGATTATATTATAGACACAAAGGTATGAAAATTTTTAAGATGATCAGTAAAGATACAAAAATGCTGTAGAGATTAAGTTATTTCCAGCAAGTGACATGCTGTTTGTGACATGATGATGATGTACGGAGAGGGTTACAGATGGCCACATAGTCATCACAGGCCATTGCTATTGCTGACTGAGAATTTGGAGTTCTTTTTAAAATGAATTTATTCCTATGGATGTGGTACCCTTTGATTGAATTAGATTCAGTTTAGTTCACTTGATTAGATTGCTTTTGTTTGGGCTACATCAGTGAGGCATGACTCTGGTTGAGTCTCTGCCCTCTTGCTGGAACTTAGAAGAAGGAAGACACAGAAAGAGAGACACAGAGACAATGGAAGCTACCATATTGATTCTGCCATGTGAGAGAGAG
The DNA here is from genome assembly GCA_029593785.1 of Cabassous unicinctus. NCBI lineage: Eukaryota > Metazoa > Chordata > Mammalia > Cingulata > Chlamyphoridae > Cabassous > Cabassous unicinctus. Next base: position 2,528 of record JAQZBX010047807.1, read on the forward strand.
CACTTCAGGAAAACAGGACAACTGAGAGAATGAGTGAAGTCCCAGAACCTGGAACAAGCAGAGCACAGAAGTATGGGAAGGTATTCCAGAGGAACTGGGCCCATGGAGCTGCTCAAGGCTTGGGAGACAAGCCCTGATATATGCTTGATCATCCACAGCTGCACTCCAGGAGATGGTGAGGCTTGAGGAGAAGGCAGAGACTTTGGCAGAGATTTCCCACCATCTTGCTTCACCACTTGGCAGGATGCCATGATCACCAGTAGCTGACTTTGGGGAGAAAGAATCTAAGATGGTGCCTTGATTTGGACATTTCACAGTCTCAGAACTGTAAGCACTCACCCCAAATAAATACCCTTAATAAAAGCTAACAGGGAGATCAAAGATGGGGACGTAGGGAATGGCAGGCTGCACTCTTCATCCAGAAGTAGAGGGACATTAGTACAGGTTGTCAGTGGTACAGGTTGTTGGTGGAAGGGGGACGTGTGGGAAAGAGTGCCCCTGGGTCATGCATCTATGGAATATGAATATGTTTATCTTTCCAAAGGGTGTTATCTCAGTGGATGGAGACCCATACAATAAACAACAAAATATTAAACTCCCATACTTCAGAGTCCTGTTGCATTCTCAAATAGAGGAGTAAGAAATTCTCGAGTACATAGGCATTGCTTAGTAAAAGAAAACAGACCAATATGTCAAGCCCTCGATATTAATGCATGTAATTATAAAACTTATTCTTGTAAAATTGAAGCTTAGCCAAATAATAACTAATGCCTAAGAGTTATCTCTTTGTTACTCAAATGTAGCCTTATTACTCAAATGTGGCCTCTCTCTAAAACAAACTGAGCAAATAAATGCACTACATTCCCTCCGGCATGGGACATCATTCCCAGGTATGATTTTTCCTGGCACCAAGGGATTAATACCAAGCACCAACCAGCAATGCATTTGGAAAAAGACCTTGACCAAAAGGTGGAAACATCAAATATAAAAGAGTTTTTATGGATAAGAGATTTGAAAATTAGTCACGAAGTCATTCCAGAGGTTATACTTATGCAAGTCTCAAGCAGATCTTAATAACTGCCACTGTGAACAAAGCCTCAAATAGGGGTGCTACTGAGGGCTCTAGAGCCATCCAGACACTATGGTCAAAGCACATAATCCCTTGAAATCAGCACCATATCAGTGGGCCTTACCTTGAAATATATGATAACCTATTTCCCCAATGTAACAGAGTTAGACTCATTTATAATTTCCCTACACGTGATTCTTCTCCTCCTTTTATTTAAACCTCTTATTAGCACTATACCCATTAAATATATATCTCAGAGACTTAAATCTTCAGCTTGTTCACATGCTGGTTGATCCCCGAATCTCAGCAGAGTTGCAGCCCACACCTACTCTCCAGATCATTGAACTTGCCTAAGACAAATAACAAAACAATGATGACAGACAACTTCCACCCTCCCACAAAAAACAGGGAGTATCTACAAGTGCAAGCAAATCCGTTCCTTCCATCTTCCCAATAAGATCTAAGTCCCCTCTCAATCTGAAGCAGGGTAGGCATCACCATCCCAAAATCCTCAAGGTCAAGGAATGAACAAACATAAGGGGGAAAAACTTATTAATATTGTAGTAATGGAATAGCATGTAACATTGTTATAAAATCAGTGGTTACCAGAAGCTCTGAGGAGAGGGGAAAGGGAATAAGAACTAGAACATAGGACATTGGAATTAAGTATAAACAACAATATAATCCCTATGGATTATAGTAGTGATGTTTCAATATTTACTCATCAATTGTAACAAATTTATCACACATTTTTAAGGTGTTATTAATAGGGGAATGTATACATGGGAATCCTGTATACTTTCTATGTAACTCTCCTGTAATCTAAAACCTCATTAAAAATAAAGTTTATTATATTAATTTTAAAAAGCCAACATATTTCTGGTACTTTGCATAAGCACCCTGTAGCAAACCAAGACACTGTCAAAAAGAAATTTCACTAGTGATAAACATATGAAAGAAAATGATTTGGGTAGTACACCAATAAAAGGAGATTGCATATTGATCTGCAAGAAAATGAAATAGCATTTTGGGTCCCCCAGCTGTTGAATAACCAAGAGCAGTGAAGGACAGATGTCTGAGAAAAAATACATGGGTATTTGTAGCCTGGAGTCTATCACGGTAAGAATGATCAAGCCCAGGTTACCCACTACTGAGACTATGTAAACAACATACTTTTCCTTTCAAGGCCTTCACCTGATTGGATGACACATCTCTCATTGCTGAAGATAGTCTCCTCAGGTGATTGTAGATGTAATCAGTCATAGATTCAATCAACTTACAGGTCACTTAAGTCCATGAAATATACTCACAGTAAGAATTAGACCAGTGCTTGCTTAAACAAATAATTTGGTACCACTACCTGGCAAAGTTGACGCATGAACCTAACCATCACAGTCCATGCCTTGTCAACATGGCAGCCATACACATCACCTTAAACCATGATAAATCTCTAAATAAAAAGCAATAACAAAGTTTTTTATGTAACAATACTCAAATTTCTTGCATAAACCTGGAAGTGCACTAAATTTCTCCAGGATAGGGTACGAGTCCTTGGGAAATATTCACTGTAAAACTTCATACCTTATAACTTAAATATTATGACATGAAGGTAAAACAACATGTCATATGATAAGGTGATAAGATAGGGAAGAAAGAAAACTAAGATATTTGCTTTATGTATATATACAAACATATTCATAACAAAACAAGGAAAAATGTTCCTAACAATTATAGTCCTCCTTTCTGTTACTCTTCATATGACCAAAGCTTATATTTATCACTACCTTCTTTCACTACCCCATTCCATGCTAACTTTACCCTCAGCAAGCACCTCAGTTGTCCATAGTTCTTTGCCTGGTTGAGTGACCCACACCTTCACTCCTTGATTTGGACATTACAGAAGTTTCTGGACTAATGGTAGTCCTGTCTGAATTATTGCAGTTTTCCATTGAAATTAATCACAGATCATGGTAGTACTAAGAGAAGTCCTAAGGGATCTCCTGTATTCCAGGCAAAATCTTCTTTACCTCCATTGTGTAGATGAAGTCTGTGGTTGTTTGAAGCTTTTGCAGACCCAGAAAATCCTGTTCTTAAAGCTAATACATTCCTGCGTGTGTTAACCTATTTTAGGTGGGAACTTTTGAATAAATTACTTCAGTTAAAAGCCTTTGATTAGATTGCATGACCCAGGGTGGGTCACAGTCCTCTTACTAGAGTCCTTTATAAATGGAGGAATGTAAACCTGCAGACATAGAAAAAAAGCTGCAGACAGAAAGAGAAAGGAACCCAGAAGCTGAAAGAGAAGTCCCCAGGAGCCAGAAGCTGAAATTAGGGTAACCCAGAATCTAAGAGGAAGCCACTTTAGCCAGAAACTGAAAGCAATGGAGGAGAGAGGAGAGACAATGAATGCTGTCATGTGCCTGATCACCCACAGCTGCAGCTCAGGGAGAAAGCAACTCTGATGATGCCTTGATTTGGACAATTTCACAGCCTCAGAACTGTTAAAGCATTAAGTTAACTAATCCCTATAATAAAAGCCAACTCATTTCTAGTATATTGTTTTGGCAGCAGTTAGCAAAGTAAAACACAGTCTTATTTACTCTTGGTAGTCAGGATCAATCACCCCAGTCAGTATAGTTTTTCCCATCTTTGACTGTTGATTCAGAGGCATGAGGAGGAACTTCCAGTTCAATGGAATCTTTGTGTCTCCTGGTAGAAGAACTCCCAATTTTAGAACTAAGACCTATTGACCAGCAGAGCTAAAGGTTGCAGGGAGAAGAAGCAAAATGTTTCCTATGGACCACTAGGGGAAATAGGGAGTGGTGTCACTTCCATTTCCACCCCTTGATTTCTGGACCAATGAAGCCTAGCTATGGGAGAAACAGCATCATAGAGTGGACATTGATTTAGAGCAAAAATAGTCTTCTTGAGAACATTGCCTCAGCTCTGCATGGTATTGTCACCTAGGTGGTACCATGATTGTGCCTTCGAAAGGCCAATTTGGGAAACAGATGTGGCTTAATGATTGGGCTCCGGTCTACCTTGTAGGAGGTCCAGGGTTGGACTCCCAGAGCCTCCTCATGAAAGGCAAACTGGCCCACATGGCGAGCTGGCCCAAAAGCTGGCCCATGTGGAGTGCTGGCCCATGCAGAATGCTGGCCCATGCAGGAGTGCTGGCCCGTGCAGGAGTGCTGGCGCAGCAAGATGATGCAGTGAAAAGAGGCACAGAGGAAAGATAGTAAGAGACGTAGCAGACCAGGGATTTGAGGTGGTTCAAGAGATTTAGTGCCTCTCTCCCACTCTGGAAAGTCCCAAGATCTGTTCCTGGTGCCGCCTAAATAGAAGACAAGCAGATTCAGAGGAAGATAAGAGAGCAAACAGCGAGGACAAAAGCAAAAACAAAAACAAAAAAAGGCCATTCCACCATTCTCTTAAAACAGCTGCTTCAGAATTATAGGGAACATGGTAAGACCACTAAATTCCATTAGTATGTGCCCATTTCTGCAAAACATTTACTGTGAAGTGGGTTCACTGATCAGAAACAATGCTGTGTGAAATATCATGATGGTGGATAAGGCATTATGTATGTACATATATGGTAGTTTTGCAGAAGCATTGCATACTGGGAAGGCAAATCTATATCCAATGTCTGTGTCCATTCCAGTTAGAACATATCACTGCCCTTTCCATGATGGAAATGGTCAAATGTAATAAACCTGCCACCAGGTAGCAGGCAGATCACCTCAGGGAATGGTGCTATATTAGGGACTGGGTTTGGGTCTCTGCTGCTGGCAGATTGTGCACTCAGCATTTGCAACAGCCAGTTTGGCCTTTGTGAGTAGAAGTCCATGTTGCTGAGCCCATGCGTTACCTCCATCTTTATCACCATGACTACTTTGTTCATGAGCCCATTGGGCAATGATATGAGTGGCTGGGGAAATAGACCAATTTGTATCCACAGAACAGGTTATTTTTACATGTTCCTCTGCTGAAGTTACTCTCTGCTGAACATTCACATGGTACATAAATATTTTCAAGTTTTTTTGCCCACTTAGAAATGTCTATCCGTATACCTCTTCCCCAAACCCCTTTTTCACTTATTTCACAATCATGTTCCTTCCAAGTCCATAATCATCCAGCCAAACCATTGATGACAGCCCATGAAACAGTATACAAATGCACCTCAGGCCATTTCTCCTTCCAAAAGAAATGAACAACCAGGAGCAGTGTTCGAAATTCCTCCCACTGGGCCCTCACCACTGTCCTTCAGGGACATCCTAGAAAAGAACTGTGTATTACAGCTTATCCACTTTTGGTTGGTATGTGCATATCATGTAAAACCATCTGTAAACCAGGCTAAAGTTTTATCTTCCTGAGTCAACTGATTGTAAGGATTTTCCCAAGAGGCCCATATCTGTGGACTGGGAAAGAGAAGGTAATGTGTGAGGAGTAGGGGCCATGGACATTTGGGCCAGTTCCTCATGTACTTACTTGTGCCTTCAGAGCCTGTTTGAGCTCTAGCTCATATATACCACTTCCAATTTATGTGGGAGTGTTGATGTGCATGCCCAAATTTATTGCTTGGTGGGTCAGATAACAGCTAGCTCATGATAGGGAACTCAGGTTTCATGGTAACTTAGTGACCCATGCTTAAGCATTCAGTCTCTACTAAGGCCCTATGGTAGGCTGAAAGCTTTATCTCAAAAGGACTGTAGTTATCTGCCAAGGAAGCCAAGGCTTTGCTCCAAAATCCCAAGGGTCTGCATTATGATTCTTCTATAGAGGACTTCCGAAGCCTTCAGGCACAGCATCTCTAATTGCCTCTGTGTCTTCCAAGAGCTGGTATGCAGCTATTGATTTGGAAAATATTTTTCTCAATTGCTGTTAGTAAAGACCACTAGAAACAGTTTGTTTTCAGCCAGCAAGGCAAGCAATACACTCTCCTATCTCAGGGGTATATCAGTTCTCCAACTCTATGTCATAATCTATTCTTCAGAGACCTTAACCATCTCGTCCTCCCACAAGACATTACACTGGTCTATTAGATAGACGATATCTTGATGACTGGAAGTAGTGATCAAGATTTATTGACTACTCTAGACATATTGGTAAGACATTTGCATGTAAAAGGGTGGGAGTTAAATCCAATAAATCTATTGGGGCCTTCCACATCAGTAAAATATCTAGGTGCCCAGTGGTGTGGGTATTTCAAGGTATTTCTTGCAAAATGAAGGATAATTTGCATTGGTCAGTGTTCTCTAGGGAAATAGAACCTACAGGAGATATTTATAAATATTGTGAGATTTTATAAAATTGTCTCACATGACTGTGGGGATTCACATGTCCAAATTCCATAGGTAGGCAGCAAGCTGGGAATACTGATGAAACTTTTCAATGAATTACCCAGGGGAAGCTGGCTGAAGTAGAGATGGAAATTCTCTCCTCTGACTGATGAAATCATCATTTCTCCTTTTAAGTCCTTCAACTGATTCTAATAGGTGAAGGCAATCTCTTCAGGTGGTTGTAGATATAATCAGTCATAGATGAAATCAACTTACTGATGAGTTAAGTCCATGAAATGTCCTGACAGGAACAATTAGGCCAGTGGCTTGTGTCACCAAACACCTGGGCAACATTATCAGGCCAGGTTAACTCATGAATCTCACCAACACACATATCTTTAATAACAATGTTTTATCATAAATCTCTCCTCTAATATTGAATGTAGGAAAAATGTATTATTTTTGTAAATTCATAACATCATCAAAGTAAATTATACATCATATTTGCAATGTTATATAAGTAGTATAAAAGTAAACATTGTATTTAATGCAATGCAGTTAGGGCAAAATGTCAGTATAATAAATGGGAAATAAGCTAGGGCCAAAATGTAACTGAAAAGTCACCATAATTTCACTCAATAATTTTACTTTTTCTGAGGGAAATTTACTTGGAATATGTTAATCATAATGTGTGAAACATATTCCAAATATTACTTGCTATTTCCAAAACAGAAATCATATCTTTCAGGAGATATTACCATTAGAATTCTAACCAAGAGTTTAATTTAGCAACACTAATAAGAAAATAACCTGATCTGCTGTGCTTCTTGATGAAATAATATAGGGATTGCACAGCATAATTATGAGGTGTTATTGACAAAGATTTTTTACCTAAATATAATTATCACTTTATACTTTACTTTCAATTTAAAATCAATACGGTAGAAAGAGGAACAAGGTAAAACAAAAAACATGATGAAATATAATTAGCACCCCAAAAGAATCCTTTATTTGCATATCTAATATAATCAGCCATCCCAGAAAAAAATTCTACACTTTCACAAGTACCAAAAGGAGGAAAAAATGAAGAAAAGAAAAGAAAGAAGAAAGTGAAGGAGGAAGAAAATGATTTATATTTACATTGTCTTGAAACTGTAGATCAACTTAGGATGTTTGATATTGTTACAATATTAAAATTTCCATTTAATCGATATACTGTGTATATATTTGCTGTACTTATCTCTTTTGAGTAACTTGAGTAACTTTTATACTTATCTTTATAGATGCCTTAGATTACTTAAGTTATATTTATTCCTAGGTACTGTTTCTTATTTTTAAAAATATTTTTGAATTTTCAATTTTATTTTCTGTTTATTGCTGTGCTATAGAAATACACTTGATTATTCTAAGTTTATGTTTTATCCAGCACATTTATTAAATTCATTAATACTAATAACTAATTTATAGATTTTTTTCTGTGTGCTCAATCATAACATTTATCAAAATATTGGCAGTTTGTGGTTTCATTTCCATCTTTTACCTTTTATTTCCTTCTTGCCATACTGAAATTCATAGAATGTACAGAGCTCATGAATAAAAATGTTGCAACTGGGTTTCATTGTTTGGAATCAATTTCAGAAGGAAGTATTGTAATGTTTCACTATTACATGAGATACTAAAAATGTCATTTGAATAGAGCAGAAATACTGGAAGGAAAGTTTCAAATAAAGGAGTTCACAGGGAGGATTTAAAATGCATTACACTAATGACAGATGATGCTGAGCTTCTTCTCATGGGGTTAGTTGCCATCTCTGCATCTCCTTTTGTGAAATGTCTGGTGAAATTTTTGCAGATTTTTAATTGATTTTTTTTCTTCATATTATTGAGACTTGACAGTTATTTATACATTCCAGATACATGTTCTTTGTTAGACAGAGGTTTAGCAAAAATTTTATCCAAGTCAATGGCTTGTTTCCTCATTTTCTCAACAGTGTCTTTCAAGTATCAAATTTTTCTCTTATGGTTTATGCATTTTGCCTTTTATTTTTAACAAATGGACTAATTCTTGGTCATGCATATGCCGTTCTACATTTTCTCTAGAAGTTTTAAAGCATCAGGTTTTTCATGAATCTCTAAGGTTCATATTAAGAAAACTTTAAACATGATGCAAAAGGTTGATCAATGTATTGTGTGTGTGTATTTGTGTGGCAAAAAGCTATTCAATTATGGTAGCCCCATTATTTCAAAAGACTATTCTTCCCCCATGGACCTTCCATGGCATCTTTGTTGAAAGTCAATTGACTATATGAGAGTGAATTTATTTTTGCATTCTGTATTCTATTCCATGGAATTAGATGTATATCTTTTCACCAATATCACATTCTCTTGAGTATTTCAAGTTTAGGAAAAGCTCTGAAATTAGATTATGTGTCTTCCAAATTTATTCATTTTCTAAATTGTTGTAACTCTCTTAGATCCCTTGCTTGATTTTTTCATTTGTAGAATCAGCTTGTCAAATTTTGTAAAATGCTTGCTTAATTTTAATTGGGGTTGCATTTAATCTACAGAAAAATTGGGTATGCAGTTAATTAATGGATTGACTGTTTTCAAGTGGTTGGCCTACCAGTATCATCTTTCCTTCTTTCTTTTTCAAGTCAACTTTGATGCCCAGCATTCCCTATCTAACAGAAATCCTTGCATATGAGATCAAGGCATACATGTATTTTTAAAAATCTTCATAGAATTTCTAATATACATAACAAGTTAGTAGTCTATAGATTACTGTATGAAAGGCCTCAGAAATAAAAAGACTGTACATTACTCAAAATGTCTGAACTTTAACCCTGCCAGATCTCTAATATTCTAATGTTCTATCATAGAACATGTTACAGTTATCTATATACTGCCTCATCTCTCCTCTTAATGTTCTCTAACACTGAGTTTACATCATAATTTATATTCCGATCTTATCTCTTTTCTGAAAATCTCATTGAGTTTAAATTTATCTCTCATTCCATTACAAGTGTAGCTCTCTAAATTTTAAGAAGCAAATAACTATATTAATCAATTGTAAATTCTGTCACATGTAATGCTTTGATATTATTTTATTATATTCATTTTTACAGGATTTTGAGAAAATTAAGCAGCTTCAATTCTCAGGAAGAGAAAACCTGATTTCAGGAATTTGTGCTATTAACCTGTGTCACCTTAGTTCATTAATATTAGAGCTAGGATTATGTCCTCTAACATTAGATTTGATTTCCAATTCTATTTCACATGTATTTTCTACTGAAGGATCAGTTCTTTACTAGAAGTCAAAGTTCATTCATGCTTTCTTTTTCTTAAATCATGTAGTCCATTATTCCTGAATAATTCATATGTTTATTACAGGAAAAAAATCCCCCAAAAACTGAAAGAAAAAACAACAACAACAACTTGGGCTTTTATGTTCCAAAAGATAATTAGTGTGTTTTCTCTCTGGGAAATTCGCTGTGGACTTCAAAATTAACTCAAGAAGCTAATAAAAGGATCCAAAAGCATAATATTCAGAGTATACTTCAATTGAGTTAGCAGTTCTGCTCCAGGGGTGAGAAGGTTTTTTCTTAATTACTTCAAATATTTTAGAAGCTATAATCCTGACTGTCAAACTGTGTGCTTTAACACATTAATATTACATGCTTTAATATTGAAATTTGATACAGTTCATTCTACTTATCTCAGTGCTGTATTAAAAAATTAAACTGCATGCCTAGACATTCCAGGGAAGATAAAAGGCTAAAGAAGAAGAACATCATACATGTTTAGATAAATAAAGATACAATGAGAAATTTGTTTTAATTTTCTTGAAGGAAGATATTAGTCAGAATAGAGGCAATCAAAATAAGATATTTTATTAAATATTAAATGGAGAGGAAATCAGCTTACTCCCAGCCATTCATTTAGTATATGCCACTTAAAGCATATATGTATGTATGTATGTGTGTGTGTGTGTGTGTGTGTGTATATATATATATATATATATATATATATATATACTATTGTGGAAATAATAATTAATTTAAATTTTATTTTACTAGTTAGCTAAATGATCTGGCACCCACACTAGTTGGTTTGTTTTTAATTTCATGTTTATTTATGTGCTTTTTTGTAAACTTGATTGTGTTAAAAATGGATAAAAATAGCTGAGAATGTTATTTTGTATTTTCTGTATGCAATGACTCCAGAAGTTTGGCATATCACAGTGATATTTCAATATGGTCAAGAGGAAATAGCTTATAGTGTGGATTCAGAGAATTCTGGGCTTGAATCCTGGCTCTCTAAATAACTATGTGAACTTTACCATGTTGTATTTCTAACTGGGCATGAATTTCTTCATATATACAAGGACTAATATTTTTAGCTTGCAGATTGCTATGTTGATTATGCAAGATAACTGGCAAAAAATTCCCATCCATTAGTAGTCACTTATTAATACATGGTAACTGCTATCAGAGTTTTCCTTATTCTGAAGTTTGGTGTTTGGAAAACTGTTCTCATGGGTTTCTGTAACTTTATGTTTTCAGACGATATGAGAGTCGAGGAAATGGTTTAGAATCATTCCAAAAGGATTATATATTTTTTTAAAAATTCAAGATCTATGTTTTCTTTTGTTTCTATCATTCTCTTTTTACAGAAAAATCAGCTACACATAAACACAGTCAAATTTCCTCAAATATTACTTAACATAAATGCCATTGTGAAGATCAGATTGATGAGGGTGCTACACATCAACTTTTTCCCTATCATGTCTCATTCCATGTAGTGAAGAAGATAATTTCACTAATGGGACACCATTTGATATGTCATACCTTCATTCATAAATCACTTTCTTAATCTGTATACAGAATCAGAGACCTCAACAATTATCAGGAAATCTTTTCAGCAAAAAATTTCAGGAAAATTAAAGGAAAAAAACACTATCATTTACTGACATAACCAAGGCAGAATGCTGTGAAATGTATGGATTTTTATGGCATTTTAAACCACAGAATAATGAGTCACTTTGGGTTTAATCACAAAAGAATGCATTTTAATTATTTAATTTAATTTATTTTATGTATGGCTATTGTCATATACAAGCATATATATAATTAAAAGAAGAAACACTTAGCTTATGATTTGGAGCCCATTCATTGCCCAATGTTTTAATGATAAAATTTAATTTTATAGCTCTTCATTAATTGTGTTTCATATAAATAAAAGTTGTTGTATTTCAATTTGTGATCCTAAACATAAAATCAAAAACTGAATTTAATACAAAACAATTTAGTGCAGCTCATAAATAAGTACTGTGCCATGATACTATGTTTCTGTAGTTGAACAATTTGAGTCTGAAAATTGTGTTCAGTTTTATTACTTTTAGTTGAAATGATGATGTTACTTTTCCAAGCTTATACTCTCACTATTCTTAAACCAGAGATTTTAATATAGGATTTTTGAGGCCAAATATAATGTTCTTACTCTTTCATAATTGTCGTCTTCTCTCATAGTTGACAGAGAAGTGAAGGTTAGAGCTGTGATGTACCTGAAATTTCTCTTGTGATTGTCAGTTAAGTGTACTTTGAAATGAATTTCTTTTTTATATAACTACTGGTACATTTTTTAAAAAGTATTTGAATATTTCCTTTCACTATAGAGTTAACGAGAGAGCAAGAAAGAGAGGGAGAGAGAGCGTGAGAGAGAGATAAAAGACAGAATGTGGACTTGAGAGAGAGAGAATGAGGATTATTATTAATAGAAAAATATGTTTATGATGTAAAATGCAATAATATACATTTATATTGTTAACTGATTTCCGTGTTATTTCATTATTATAGCATTTCAAATTATACTGTAAATTATATTTATCTGTCTGTTCTCTATGAATAAGATATAATGCGATGGATGTGCACAGAAATCAGAAATTACCTTAATTATACCTTTTTTCCTTTGTTTCTCTAAGGATCAAATGTGCAATTTTAGTTCCCTAGCTCCATATTTACATTGTTATTTACTCTTTATTTGTCTTCCACATGGCCACATTGATCTGTGATAAAATTTCATGGTGAAAATGACATACGATTTTTATTCTCCTTCCAACTGTAGTTTTACAGTGATATCCTCATTCTCTTCTTGATGTACTGAATCTCAAAATGACAAAACTGTATGGTGTTTCATATCATGAGTATAAATCATTTGTAAGTCACTAAATGCAGCCCAGCCCAAATTATGGCAGATATTTCATTCTGTTAAACCCTGGAAAACACAGGTACCAATTACTAATGAATGAGTTAGTAACATGCCAGCTATGCGTGAAAGACAAACAAATGTCATTATGCTGAAATATAATGCCTAAATATGTTAGACCCATTACTATATTTCAATCACTGAGGCATTTTGTCCAGATGTCGGAACTACTTTAATATTTTGTTTTTGTGTTTTGCATTTAAGCATTAATTTTTTTGTTTATGCACTTTTCTTTTTTTAATATCTATTTTTATTGGAGAAATTGTGAGCTTACAAAACAAGCATGCATAATGTGCAGAATTCCCACACATCACCCCTCCACCAACAACTTACATAATGGTGGAACATTTGTTACAGATTATGAAAGAACATCATCAAATTATTACCACTAACTATGGTCCATAACTTACATTTGGTATATTTTTTTCCATACACCCCCTATTATTACCATATATGTTAGGACTGTACATTTGTTATAGTTCATGAAAAAACGTTCTTATATTTGCACTTTTCACAAGAGTCCTTATTCCATCATATGGTTCACTGTGTTATATAGTCCTATTCCTTGTACATTCTATACAAAGTGTACACTCATTGGGCTCTCCCCTTCATCACAGCATTGTGCAGACATTGCCCAAGCAAACCTCAGTCCAACAGAAAAAGTCTCATACCCCCTTATTATCGACCCTTAGTACTTCTTTGACATTGAAGCAAGAACATTACATTACTGCTGTTAACTATTGTCATGAACTTTCCTTTCTTCAATTCCACAAAAGAAATACTATTATATAAGAAAATATATCATAATAAAATTTATATTGTAGCAAAGCAATAACAAGATCTTTAACAATCAATTTATTACTGATTTTGGGAGATAATATTTTATAATTATTTTAGCAATTTCTTTAGCAATGATAACAATTTAAAGGCCATTACTTATTTTTATAGACATACGTCTGGAAAATCTGTCCAATGACTTTTCAATAATAATAAATGCATAGGAAACATCTTATGCAATTTTTGTTAACATTTGAGAAAACATTTACAATGTTACAATCCCTTTAAGAGATAAAAATGGACAACATAGTGTTATGTTTTCAATAAAGAAAACTAAAAAAATGAAAAAAAAAAAGGTATTGCACTACTTTTTATGAAACACAAGGTGCAGTTTCTTCCAGAATAACTTCGCCTTGTATAAAATTATTCCAGAAGAACTAAAGGGAAAGGATCATTGCCAGGAAAGAACACATATAATAGTTCGGTGTGAAATGGAAGATTTTTAAGACAAGTTGAAATCCCAGGTTTAGTCTTAGGGGAATATTTTCAAATGACATAAATTTCACACTGATTTTCTCCATTACATTTAACACAATCTTGTGAGGTAAATGTATTTGCTCCTATTTTTTAATTATGATCATTAAGTAAAAGTATGTCATGCTCATTCGAAGAAATTCCAAACTGGTATTCAGGTGTTATACTCTACTGTAAGATATATAGCTTCAAAAACCCTGATATTCATTGTTCTTTGTGGATTCAAAGAAAATATAATATAAGTGAAGGTAGTTCACAATTTAACAGGAAAAATCCACATTAATTATTTTTTTTTCTTTTTTGACATGAAAAATTTAGGAAACAAATTAATGAAACTATAACTTCCTTTTCTATATACAGGGAACTGCATCCATCTGGGCCCAATTTCTTCATCAATGCCTATCCAATCACTGCCTAGGGTATCACCAGGCTTCCACAAAGCAGACATGGGGATAAAATGGGGTGAACTCTTATCACCAGGCAGTGTCTTGCAGACATATACATATAAACTTTGATGTGAGAGTTACCATCAGATTTGAATACCTACAGGATCCGTGGAAGAGTGTGACTGAAGTCACCATGTTTATATTGATGGGCTTCACAGATAATATTGAGCTGGAGGTCTTCCTATTTTTATTATTTTTAGCAGCCTATCTTTTCACTCTGATTGGAAATTTGGGACTGGATTTATTGGTAATTGAGGATGACTGTCTCCACATCTGCATGTACTATTTTCGGAGTGTGTTGTCATTCCTGGATTCCTGCGATTCTTTAGAAGTCACCCCCAAAATGTTAGTCAATTTCCTGGCAGAGAGTAAATCTATTTCATTTCTTGGGTGTGAAACACAGATTTTTCTCATTATTACTTTTGTAAGCACAGAATGCTTTCTCTTGGTTGCAATGGCTTATGATCACTATGTAGCAATCTACAACCCACTGCTGTATTCATTTAACCATGTCTCCCCGAGACTTTATGCCACTCATCATTGCTACTTATGTTGGCAGCTTTTTGCATGGTACTTTACACACAGTGGCCGCTTTTAACCTATCATTCTGTGCACCCAATGAAATTAAACATGTGTTTGTGACATCCCTCCATTCCTCGCTATTTCTTGTTCTGACACTCACATCAACCACCTTCCACTTTTCTACTTTGAGGGTTCTATTGAGATAATTATTATATCCATAGTCCTGATCTCCTGTGCTTTCATTCTTATGGCCATTCTCAGGATGCATTCAGCTGAAGGGAGGTGAAAAGCCTTTTCCACCTGTGGCTCTCACCTAACTGGGGTTGTCATTTACCGTGGGACGATCCTCTTCTTGTATGTGATGCCAAATTCCAGCTGTGATTCAGACAATGATCTGATAGTGTCTATATTTTACACTGTTGGGATTACCATGCTGAACACCATAATCTACAGTTTGAGGAACAAAGATGTAAAAGAAGCCATAAAAAATTATTTGATAAAAAATGTTTTAGCAAAAAACTTTTTGGTATTGAATCAAAACGAAAGGAATCCTACGTGTCAATTCATTTTTTCATGATCAGAAACATGAGTAGAAAATAGCTTGTTTTTAGCTTCTATATCTTAGAATATTTCCAAATAAATTACTAATTAGTCCTCTTGTGCAAACTTTTATACAAGTAGATAAACTTTGTCATCTATATGCTTATGACTGCATTTGAACATATTCGCAATAAATATGTGTACTGATGTACACATATTGCTTTATATATTCTCACATTTTTCATAGAAATTCTTCTGAACTCTTTATGAACTTAATCCTCTCTGAAACCCCTGAGAAGTTTGTCCCTATGGTTAACTCATTTTGCCCACATGCCCTCCCACATCCAAATCCATCCATGTCTCTGGACACATCTTCTGTATTCCTTGGTTCAAGATCATAGATTTTTATTCCTTTATTAAATTCTTTCCTTTCCACTTTTCCATTACTTTTATTAATTATATCCATTCGAAACTCCCAAAAATATACTGAGACTACATGATAATATTTTCAAAGATTGTAATTAAAGATCTGTAAAGACAAAATTATACCTCAGAGAAAAACTTATAAATGGCTATAGGATATAGATGTTCCACAGTCTTAAAGGATTGTCCATATTTTAGGGTTTCTACAATGCTGGGATATTGGCATTAGATTTTATCTCTACTTTTACCCTTTATGTATGAGGAATGAATTTGCATTTGTTAATGTTTCTCAAGTTTACTCTTAATGAACATGCTACATGATGAAAATAATTTTCATTTCAAGTCTTCTCTGCCTCTACCTATTTATACTGCTGTATTTAAATTAGTTTCAAGGTGTGCTTATTTAAGGAATCCTTAAGAATGAAAATATTGTTTTCTTACAATGAAAATGACTCTTACCCCTCAGTGGTGCTTGAATTTGAATTCACTAAAACAACCTCATCAAAACAAGCAATTAAAGCAATCTTTAAATTCCTAAAGTGTGAATTTGAGATCCAAACCAAACATTTTCAGAACATCATTTGTAATCTCTCTGATAATTATGCAAAAAACACTCATATATCTCTTTTGGAACCAGTACAAGTTTGATATCAAAATACGTTCAGTGTCTTCTCAAAAGTACTTCCATTTCTAGCACATGTAGAATTTAGAAATAGCCACTCCTGTCCTGATGGCAAGCTAAAATATCTAAAATAACTCCTCTTAGATCTGTCATAAATTGAGGTCACAGGACAAATCATTACCCCAAAACTGGAAAGACATGCAGACACAGAAATTTAGTTTATCAGGAGCAGCAACAGACATATTAAATTTCCCATTTTTGCAATTAAATTAGGTGACCTGACTAATTGCTGAAGATAGAGTATGGACAAACTTGAGAGTTAAAAAAACATCTGGAAGCCCAATGTTAGGGGGACCCTCACACATTTTTGCATTTTGCCTCCATGAGTCCCAAGCTTGTCACTGTAAGGATGGTGGAAGTTTCTCCTTGTGCCTCCAAATGCAGGAAGGGAAAACAGCCATTTAAAATATTCACAAAGCATTCTGTTTTCCTTAACAAAGGCTAGTCTATAAGGGACAGTATATTTTACCTGAACCTAACCAAAGTGTGTTTTATCTAAACCACATTTACCTGGTGGAAAATAGATGCACAAATCCAGGTCCCCTGGTATTTCCCACTTCTCACATAAGGGCTTAAAAAAAAAGAAAGAATAGTGATAATCATTTGTGAATTTCATAGAACAGGGGCACATTTAACTGAGATTTTATCATAGGATTATAGACCTTTTACCAAACACTATATATTACAATACTTTAGAAGAGTTAGTGTATATAACAATGGGTTACAACTATTAAGAATTGCAAGGCTCAGGCCCAATTTAAGAATGAATCCCTAAGGAAACTCAAAGACAACTGAGACAGCAAAAAGAAGAGAAGAAATTTTAGCCACTGAAACTTGCAGCTGCAGGAAACAATAAAACAGACTAACTCCTAACCAGATAAACATAGACCTAATGTTAAAAGTCTATTTACCTCAGTATCCTTTGCCTGATATTTCATGTGTGGCTTTCAACAATAACTCATAGCGCATGCTAAAAGGCAAAAAAACAATCTGAAGATCAGGTCAACATCATACCCAGACTCTGTTTTATCAGAGATGTTGGAATTATCAAAGAAAAAATTTAAAATAACTATCAATAATATGCTTAGAGTTATAAAGGAAAGAGTAGACATCATGCAAAAACTGATGGGTAGGAACTGACATGAGTAAGATTCTGGAGTAGGACATATCATATTTGGCACACGGCCCCCTTAGATCAAATGAAAATGGGTAGAATATGTCAGAATTAACTTTCCCCAAACTTTGGAAGAAAGCTAACAAGAGACAAAGACTCAACAAACCTGAATATTGGAAGAAAAAAATCTAAGCTAGG
>JAQZBX010047808.1:0-14113 GCA_029593785.1 Cabassous unicinctus
CCGTAAGGGTGGGGGTCAGCCGACTGTGTTAAGCACCACAGGCAGGCTTAAAACTCACGAATCTCTATGGTTCAGTTCACACCATCGATCTGTCCAGATAGATGTTCCAAGCTTCTTACTCCACACACCCACAGCGCAGACACCCGTGCCGCACCCTGTCCACTCTCTGCCGTGATCTGGGAGCTGCTTGCAGTCGCCCTCCTAAGCCGACGCCATCTTTTTCCAATCTCTCAGCAATGTAATTTTTGATTTGTTGTATATATAGCCATCAAATGTGCATTGATGATGCATTATGATTACTCTGAAAATGTTTTACATTGTGTCTAACATACCTATGGAAATTAAACAACACATTCTTAAATAATCAGTGTATCAAAGAAGAAATTGCAAGAGAATTCAGCAAATATTTTGAAACAAATGAAAATGAGAACACAGCATATCAAAACCTATGGGACACCACAAAGGCAGTGCTGAGATGGAAATTTATAGCCCTCAATGCTTACATTAATAAAGAAGAAAGAGATAAAATTGAAGATCTAACTGCACACCTGGAAGAACAAGAAAAAGAGCAGCAAGCTAATCCCAAACCAAGCTGAAGGAAAGAAATGTAAATATCAGAGCAGAAATAAAAATACAGTAGAGATAATCAACAAAACCAAAAGTTGTTTCTTTGAGAATATCAACAAAATCAACAAACCCTTAGGTAGACTGACAAAGAAAAAAAGAGAGAAGATGCAAATAAATAAAATTAGAAATGAGACAGGAGACATTACCACTGACTCTGCAGAAATAAGAGAGATCATAAGAGCATACTATGAACAACTGTATGCCAAAAAAATAGATAATGTAGATGAGATGAACAAATTCCTAGAAACACATGGGCCACCTACACTGACCCTAGAAGAAATAGAAGACCTCAACAAGCCAATCACAATGAATAGATTGAAACAGTCATCAAAAACTTCCCAGAGATGAAAAGCCCAGGCCCAGATGGCTTTACAGGTGAATTCTACCAATCATTCAAAGACTATCTAATACCAACCCTGCTCAAGCTCTTCTAAAACAGTGAACAGGATAAAAGGCTACCAAACTAAGTCTATGAAGCCAACATCACCCTAATACCAAACCAGATAAAGATATTATGAAAAAAGGAAATTACAGACTCATTTCCCTAATGAATGTAGATGCAAAAATCCCCAGCAAAATACTTGGTAATCAAATCCAATAACACATTAAAAGAATTATTCATCATGTTCAAGTAGGTTTTACACTAGGCATGCAAGGGTGGTTCAACACAAGAAAATTAAGCAGCATAGTAAACTACATTGATAAATTGAAGAAAAATCACGTGATCCTCTCAATTGATGCAGAAAAGGCATTTGACAAAATACAGCACCGTTTCTTGATGAAAACACTCCAGAAGATATAAATAGAAGAAAGCTTTCTCAATATATAAAGTCTATATATGTAAAAATCTACAGCTAACACTGTACTCAACAGTGAAATATGGAATGCTTTCCCACTGAGATCAGGAACAAGACAAGGATACCCACTGTCACCACTGTTATTCAACATTGTGCTAGAAGTTCTAGCTAGAGAAATTAGGTGAGATAAAGAAATAAAATGCACCCAAATGGGAAAGGAAGAAGTAAAACATGCACTATTTGCTGATCCTATATTTAGAATCTCCTGAAAAATCCACAAGAAAGCCACTAGAACTAATAGATGAGTTTAGCAAAGTGGCAGGATACAAGATTAATACACAAAAATCAATAACATTTCTATACACTATTGATATGCAACTTGAGGAGGAAAGCAGAAAAAAAATTCCATTTATAATAGTGACTAAAAGAATAAAATATTTAGGAATAAACTTAACAAAAGACATAAAGGACCTATATTCAGAAAACTACAAACCATTGCTAAAAGAAACCAAAGACTTAAAGAAATGGAAGGACATTCTGTGTTCATGAATTGAAAGACTAGGTAACATTAACATGTCAATCCTACCCAAACTGATTTACAAATTCAATGCAATCTCAACAAAAATCCCAACAGCCTATTTTGCAGAAATGGAAAAGCCAATAATAAAATTTATTTGGAAGGGTAAGGGGCCCCATATAGCCAAAAATCTTAAAAAGGCAGAATGAAGTTGGAGGACTCTCTCTTCTGGACTTTAAATAATATTAGTTAGCTACAGTGGTAAAAACAGCTTGGCACTGGCTTAAAGACAGACATATTGACCTTGAATTGAATCAAGAACTCAGAAATAAACCCTCCAATCTATAGTCATGTCATTTTTGACAGGGCTGTCAAGCCCTCCTCACTGGGCCAGAAGAGTACTGGGAGAACTGGATAGGTAAAAAGAGAAAGAGGACCCCTATCTCATACGTTATGCAAAAACTATCTCCAAATGGATCAAGTACCTAAATATAAAAGTGACAATAATAAAACCTCTGGAAGAAAAGGTAGGAAAACATCTTCAAGATCTTGTGGTAGTGGTAGTTTCTTAAACCTTACCCCAAAAGCACAAGCAACAAAAGGAAAAATAGATAAATGGGACATCCTCAAAATTAAACACTTTTTAACCTCAAAGGACTTTGTCAAAAGAGTGAAAGGGCAGCCAACTGAATGGGAGAAAATATTTAGCAATTACTTATCCAATAAGGGTTTAATATCCATGATATAGAAAGATATCACACAACTGAACAATAAAAAGATAAACTACCCAATTAAAAAATGGGCAAAAGACTTGAAAAGACAATTGCCCAAAGAAGAAATACAAATGGCAAAAAAGCACATGAATAAATGTTCAATATCACTAACAATCAGGGAAATGCAAATCAAAACTACAATGAGATATCACTTCACACCTATTAGACTGGCCACTATAAAAAAAAGTCAGAAAACTGTAAATGTTGGAGAGGATGTGGAGAGATAGGAATGCTTTTTCACTATTGGTGGGAATGTAGAATGTTACAGCCACTGTGGAGGGCTGTGTGGCAGTTCGTAGGGAAGTTGAATATAGACTTGCCATGTGACCCGGCAATACTATTACTAGGTATATATACCCAGAAGAAGGGAGAGCAGTGATACAAATAGAAATCTGCACAACAGTATTCAAAGCAGCATTATTCATGATTGCCAAATTTGGAAACAACCCAGGTATCTATCAAATGATGTAGGGATAAACAAATTATGCAGTGGTAGGAAGCATATGACAACCTGGATGATGCTGGAGAAAGAAGATTATGTTGAGTGAAGTAAGCCATACACAAATGGAAAAATATGTATGATTGTGCTATTATGAACTAAACATATTGTGTAAACGCATGGAGTTAATAATTAGAGTATAGTTCACCAGAAAATAGAAGGAGGGTAAAGAATGGAAAGCTGATAGTTAATTTGTGCAGAATTGATAAAAAGGTTGTTTGTAAATCTTTGAAAATGAAAACAAATGGTGAAAGCACATCATAGTGTTTGTAAGTATCAGAACTATTATATGGGTATGACAGTGGTTGAAAGGGAAAGTTTAAGGTCATGTAGATTACTAGAAGGAAAACCAAAAATGTACCATGGGACTGTGTAACAAAGTGAAAACAGATGCAAAATATGAATATGGGTGATATTGCATATAAGACAGTTTTTACAAAATATAAATACAAATATACTAGAGATAAGAAAACAGAATAGCAGCTATGTATAGCAGGGGAAACAGAGAGATTGAGAGGTGATGAAATTTGTTTGAATAATGAAAATACTCTAAAAATGCACAACTATGTGATTATACCAAATACCATTGATTCTACACTTTGGATGAATTTATGCTTTATTAATATGTGTCAATAAAATTGATTTGTTAAAATCAATCCACACTTGCCTTCTTGATTGAAATAGTCCAGACATAATTTTCCCACAGAGGCCTGCCAGGCTATTCTTCTAACCACTCTACCCCATCTTCTGCATTTGGGAAAAAGGGAGTCAACAGGATGTTTACAGACTCCAGTTGAATTTAGTGTTCATTTACCTCAGTATTATTGTGTTCAATTTTGTCTTCATACTTATAGTTAGCTCCCTGTGGCCTCCCACAGGTCTCAATCTAGGTCTAGCCTGTGAATCACACAATGTCTGGGTTTAGCCTTTTGTTCAAGAATTGTTGTGGGAGTAGAGAGCCAGGAAAGACATGCTGGTAGGATTGCAACCTGGGCATAGGTAACCCTATTAGGACATGACTTTTAGCCAAGGCAAAGGACTAGGTCCCTGGAATCATAAACCTCATCAACATCAGTCCTGACCCTTAGCAGCAAAGATGAGAATAAAGAAGGTAGTTCACTATTAAGTCAAATTAGGGCCCTCTTCTTGTCATGTTAGCCATTTGGTTATCAAACAGGGATAGACTGTCTTCTGTTGCACAAGTAGTTGGTGCAATGTCTTCTGTTGCACAAGTAGTTGGTACAATGTCCCAGCCTCATTGAAGCTGGGACAGCTGTCCCCTTCTCACAATGATAACTTGAGTTATCAATGATAACTTGAGTCTGTTGTACTCTGAGAAACCTGAAATATATTTGTTAAGCTGAACCAGGTATACTTGAACTCTGCATACTGGGAAAAATGTGTACTGGATTTCAAAGTATAAACCTATTCCAAAAGCAAAGCAAAGCAAAGCAGAGCAGAGCAGAGCAGAGCAGAGCAGAGCAGAGCAGAGCAGAGCAAAGCAAAGCAAAAGAACAGGGCTCATTGCATGACTCCTCTATTTCTAGGGTTGAGCAGATTGAAGGGATAAAAGTGTGTAACTACTGCCACCTACTGATCATAGACCATATATGTTTAGGGGATTAGCAAAAACAAATCACAACTCTGAGGATTCCTCTGGGCAGAGAAAGAATAGAGTTGTTATTTTATTTTATTTTAGTTTAGTTTAGTTTTTAAAGAAAATTGACTTTTAAAGGTTGATGAAGATTGGGAGAAACATAAGTTCTTAAACTTGGTAGCATGTCAGTGAATTAGATCTCAGAATCAGAGGAGGGGGCATATGGCTTTGGTTTTGCAGATGAACCCCTAAAGGATACTCTAGAATGGAGAGTTAAAGAGGAAAAGATAAATTAGGAGAGCATAATAAAAAATTAATAATTTTCAATTCCGCAACTCAGCCCTACAGCCTTGGAGAAGGCCTCTCTGAGAAAGAGAAGAAATGGGAACCAAGACCAGGCCCTAAACCAGGACTCAAGGAGAGAAAGGCTGCCAGCTTGACCTGCACTATCCACCCAGCAGCATTGTGGGAAACAGAAGCAGACACATCCCCTTCCTCCAGCAGAAGTAGCTTCATGCCAGGGGCAGGCAGAGGCTGGATGTCAGCCTGCACTCACCCTTCTGACCTGACCCAATCCTGAGGGCACATCTTGCCCAGCATCCCCAGAGGCCCTGGCTACTGGTGAGGCTCTCCCTGTGGTGGGAGGAACACAGAATTTTAACTAATTAGAAATTATTTGGGTGGAGACTCACATAATAACTGAGAGAATATTGAATTCCCATCCTGGAGAGCTCTGCCATATTCTCTAATGGAGTAGCAACAGTCCTCCAAGTGTAGGGGCAATGACTGGTGAAGGAAGATGATCTACTGATGGACCCTTGATATTGATGACTATGCTTATGAGCCTTTGCTCTTGATATTGAAACTTAGCCTATTTTTGTGGGGTGCCTAAGAGTCGACTCCTGAGAGCCTCCTTGTTGCTGAAATGTGGCCTCTCTCTAAGTCAAACTCAGCATATAAATGTATTACTTTCCCCCTAGCATAGGACATGACTCCTGGGGATGAGCATCCCTGGCACCAAGGGATTACTACAATCACCAACTAGCAATGTAACTGGAAAAAGATCTCAAATAAAAGGGGGAAAAGGTAAAGACAAATGAGTTTATATAGCTAAGAGACTTCAAAGTGAGTTGGGAGGTCATCTCAGAGGTAACGCTTATGCACATCTCAACAGGATCTCAGACTGCCAAAGTGGATAGTACCCAAAATAATGGGGCTCCTGAGGGCTCTGGAAACACCCAGGTCTTATGGTCAAGGCAGATAGCTCCAGGGTTTGGAGCCTTGCCAGTGGGCCCTACTTTGGAGTTTGTACGCCTAAGAGTGACAGAGTTGGACTCAATTATGTCTTCCCTACACATGGCTCATCTGTCCCTTCTATTTATTTATTTTAAAAAGATTTATTTATTTATTTATTTATTTATCCCCCCCTTGCTGCTTGTATTTGCTGTGTCCATTCGCCGTGCGTTTCCTCTGTGTCTGCTTATCTCCCCCTTGCTGCGAGGTCTTGCTGCATCAGCCCACCGCACCGCGCGGGCCAGCCTGCCCCCACAAGGAGGCCCCGGGAAGCGAATCTGGGGCCTCCCATATGGTAAACGGGAGCTCTATCGATTGAGCCACACCCGCTTCCCTGTCCCTTCTATTTAAACCTATACTTGGTGCTGGAATTTGGAGGTGTACATCCAAGAGACTCAAGTCTTTGGGTTATCCATGTGCCAGCTGGGCCTGGAATTTCAGCAGAGTTACAACACCTACTCTACAGCTCATTGGACTCACCCAGGACAACTAACAAGGAGATGATGGTGGACAACGACCATGCCAAGGAACAGAGAAAGCCTGCAACTGCAAGCAAGATAGTCCCATCCATCTTCCCTATGGGATATAAGCCCCCTCTCAATCAGAGGTGGAGTGGACATCACCATCCCAGAATTCTCAGTATTGGGGAAAGAACTATGGACTAGAGAGGACTTACTAGTATTCTACTATAGACATATTGTGATTCTAGCAATGGAAGAAATTACAACACTGATGCGGAGCCAGTGGCCACCAGAGGATCTGGGGGCAGGGAGAAGGAAAAACAGTTGTAATATGGGGGCTTTTTTGGGACTTGGGAATCATCCTGAATGACATTGCAATAACAGAAAATAGAATAGGCCATTTTATATCATTACATAACATGCAGAACTGTGTGGGAGAGAGTGTAGAGTACAAGGTGAAGTATGGTCCATGCTTAATGGCGAAGCTCCAGGATGTGTTTTTCAATTGCAAAGAATGTGCCACACTAATGAAGGATGTTGTTTATGTGGGAGGGTTTGAAGGAGTGGAGGGTGGGGCATATGGGTATCCCTATATTTTTTGTGTAACATTTATGTAATCTAAGTATCTTTTAAAAAATTATTATAGAGAAGCGGGTGTGGCTCAGTGGATAGAGCCCCCGTTTACCATATGGGAGGCCCAGGTTCGCGTCCAGAGGCCTCCTTGTGAGGGCAGGCTGGCTCGCGCGGCGGCGCTGTGGGCTGATGTGGCAAGACCTCACAGCAAGGGGGAGATAAGCAGACACAGAGAAGACACGCAGCGAATGGACACAGCAGCACAATCAGCAAGGGGGGGATAAATAAAATAAATAAATCTTTAAAAAAAAATTATTATAAAAAAAGAAATTATTTGATAATTGAAATAAAGAAAAAAGCCATGTCTATTTCATCTAAAACCAACATGACAACTGAATATTGCCAAACTAGAAAGAAAAATAGGAAATTGGTCATATAGTTGCCCACATCTTATCAGCATATAAGAGTTCAAAGTTCATGTGCTTGGGTTAAATCTTGACCTTTGGAAAAGAAAAAGGAAGGACATTCTTTACAAGTATTCACCTACAATGAAATTGAAGTATTGGCTCATGTGACCTTCCTCAAGCCATTGTTTTAAGTCAAGGAAACTCTAGAGAAGAAAAGTGAATTCATGTTGAGGAAGAATGTGTCTAGGCCATCCAAAAAGGAAATGTTTAGAAGGTGACATCATCATTTGTTGAAGCAAATCTATATTGTGCTATTTTAAATAGGTTGTCATTTATACTGCTCATATGGCATTCATTTTCTCAACTAAACTTTTGTTATATTTTGCCTTTTAAAAATCTGAAGATGTTTGTCATAATAAAAAATCCTTAACTGCTTTTGGCCAGAAAGGAGTGAAATAGATAATAAAACCATTTCCAAATTAAAAAAGAATTTAAGTATTGATTTAATCTATTTCCTACCTCTCCAATCAGGAAATAGGCAATGAATATCATAGGCAGGAAACAAAATTAGAAAAACAAGTAAAGCTAGTGCTTAGTTTAAAATATGAAGAAACTGGAGATCCTCCTAGTTAAATGTTCTACATGCAAATATTCCTTCAATGGAGAACAGAGGCTTGAGCATATCAAAATATTTTCTACATTTTTCTTAAAGATGTGTACTGGTCAAACTTACATCTTGGCAACATGTCTTGCATCATTAAGACTTGACCAATTTATAATATTGTTTGATTCATATAGGATCCATTGCTAACTCAGAATACTGATGCATTGCAAAAGAGAGGTGGGGGTGTGGGCTCAAAGAAGTTAATACACAGTGTTGACTTCCTGTTGGAAAACTATTCCATGGAACGAGCTACAATTCTAAATCACTGACAATATGCCCCTCCATCACTCCAACCTAAATGAATGTTAAGCCAAGTATTTTATTTGATTTGCACTTCTTAATTAAAGGAAGACCATTAAGCTCTAGAACCCATAAGAACCAAGAGAATTTTGAGTCTGGTGGTGTACAAATAGCATAGGGAGAACCCATCAGGGCCTGCCACATGACATTATTTATTGAGCACCAACTGTGTATTACACATGGTAGATTCAGCTCTCCATGGCACAAACCAGGTCCCTGCCTTCTTGAAGCTTTCATTCTAATGAGAAGAGGCAGATAATAAACATGAAAATAAATAAGTAGTCAAGACAATTACAGACACTTTTGTGAAGGAAATAAAAAAGTTTAAAAAGGATGGTCTAGGGAGACCCCTCTGATGAAGTGAGGCCTGAGGGTCAAGGCCTAATGGAGGAGGAAAAGCCATCACATGACCAAAGAAGTACTTCCTAGGTGGAGGGAAAGGGAGGTACAAAGGCCCAAAGTACAGAAGCTCCTAGAGTGGTCCAGGAACTAGAGAGCCAGATTGCCTGCAGTGTGAAGAGTGAGTGGGGAGGGATGTGAGATGAGATTGAAGGAGCAGGGAAGTGCCAGATCCTGCCAGGCCTGCAGTCCCTGATGAATGATTGCTGGACTATATTCTAATACTAATGGAATGACACTGGAGAGGTTTGAGCAGTACAACATACATTTCTCGGATTATGTTGATGGCTATGTGAAGAAGCAAGAATGGAAGTTGAAAGGTCATTTTGGGGGAGAAATTCAGAGAAGAGAATAAAGGGATGTGGACTAGGATGGCAGCTGTGCAGTGATGAGATTATATTTTAGGCCAGAACTAGCACTGTAGTGGGGCAGAGCATTAGTAACACTTTTTTGATTGAAAGAGAAAAAAATCCACTGCATTTAGCTTAAGCACATTAAATAACTAAATCCGAATTAAAATTTACAAACTGTAATGTATTTGTGGCTCATCTACCCATTAACCCCACCCACTGGCTTCATGCACAAATTCAGAAACTTAGTGACATTAGGGCTTCCCCTCTGTCTGTAGGTTTCTCCTCTTCCTTCCCCCCTTTATTATTTTAATTCTACAGCCAGTGTATCACATTCAGAGGACAAGGTGCCATCTTTGTGTCCAAAGGAAGAGGAAACCTCTTTGCACACGGTTGACATATTGAGTCTTAAGAGACTCTAACTGCCATATTTTGAGTCATGACCCCATCCTTGAACTTTTCAGGCAACCAAATTAATGGAGAACTCAACTAGTTTGGGTCATGAGCTCACCTTGTGAGTCAAACTTGGGAGAGACAAGGGCAGAGCACAGTGACAGACAGCTGTACCAAGCCCTGATGGAGTAAAAGTTGTTCCTCCAAAGAGTAACCAGAGTCCCATGTCACATGGAGTGGGGATGGCTGGTGGATTAAAGTATCATTGTTGATATAATACACAAATCATAATATTTCTGTCATAGCATGTTAAAATGCTAGTTTTTGATCACAGTACAATCTAATCTTGTTTATCAGTCAGACTTTTTGAAGAAGTGATTCAAGTTCCTAGGCAGATCTCATTTTGTCTGTGTCATCTTCAACAAGTGGCTTCCAAAATACCAATGCTCATCTCCAACCAGCCAGCAGAAGGGGAAAGCATGAAAACTTTCTTTATGCATACTGAAATTTGAATTTCATATTCTTTACACATGCCATGAAATATTGTTTTTTTAAAAAGTGTCCCAACAATTTAAAAATGAAATAGCCATTATTAATTACAGGGTCAGGGACTGGGTTTGGTTTGGAGTTTATTGACTCCTGCTTTAATTTATTTGATTTACGAAAATCTACAATTCTTCTATCCCTTCTTCACACTTACCTCTGAACTAATGCACAAAAATAAGATAATGATCATGTATTTTCTATACCCATCTCTCTACATGTGTGAAGTTGTGAATCTAAATTCCCCTCTAATGCTCCCTAATGGTGTTTGGTGTAGAACATAAGCTCTGGGGAGCTAGAACCTGTTTAGATTCATTCTTGACTCTAGCAGATGCTAAGTAAACATATTCCTTCATGACAGCTGTGCCCAGGAGTGCTGCACAGATGCCAACCAAAGTGACCACAGCTGTTTTTCCTTCAAAATCACAAAGAAGGAAAGTGGCATAGTATAAACATTATGATCCAATTTTAAGTATACATTTTAATAAGTAGTCTCTGTCTACAAGATGAAACTGTCTGCAGTCATGGAATATTGAGTAACAAGAATCTCCCCACAACATGGTGTTAAGTGAACTCTTTATCTTCTGTGCCCTACTATGTTTACCTCAACATACAATGAGTGCTCATTACATTTATAATTAAAAAGCTACTTTTATAAACATTTTTTCACATTATCAGTGTTTGGATATAGCACCCCTACTTTCTAGTCTAAATAACTTTTCATCTAGATCAATTTAATACAATTTCAAAGAAGATAAATGAGCACTGAAATATATATCTGAACATGATTAAAAGGGGCAAAAGAGGCAATATTAGATTGATATAAGATAGCAGAATAAATTTAAAAAAAAATTCATAGAACTACACTACACAAACAGTGGACCATAATTTAAACCATGAACTTTAATTAATAGTACTATTATAAAAATGTACTATCATCAGTTGTAACAAATGTCCCATACCAAATCAAAGTTTCGGTGGTGGGGTAGTATTTGGGAATCTTGTATTTTATACATGATTGTTTTGTAAATCCACAACTTCTCTGCCAAAAGGGGGGAAATAATCTTTCTTGACAGATACACAGGCACTTGCAAGCATACACACATCAATACAAGCATGCATGCACAAGCATGCACACACACATATACAAACACATACCTCCTCCTTTTAACCTCCCTTCTATCCTTGGACAATGTCCCTTCTGACCCTACTTTTTGTCCTCCCCATCTGGTTGCAGGACACCCTCCCTGCTGAGTGGCTTAGGAAGAGACTCCTTTCTCTGCACAGATCAGCTCTGTGGTCTGCTTCTGCTGATGGCCAAGGTGCTTTTCTGGGCCTCCACCAGGACACAGAAGGTTAAGCTGCTGACAGGGTGGCCAAGCCAGGGACAAGGACAGGATTCAGGGAGGAGATGTAAACAGGCTCAAAAGAGAGGTGACCTGCACATCGTGTTCTGTGAACTGCTCTTATCCCTCTGGAGGCTGCTTATGCCCTGGACAATATGGTCTTGTTTGGGGTCTCCTTCTCACCATTCACTGGGCTGCTCTCATTCTCTCCAACCTAGCAGCCTAGACTCCCAGGCCAGTTTTAGAACAGAAGGGGATCTTAGATACCTAGCAGATTCTTAGAAATTATCACTCTAATACAAGCTCATTGTTTAGTAAACAGAGGGGAGCCTTAGACAGCCACTCAGTCTAATTCTCTGGGCCAAGCCTGCAGTAGCTGGTTAAAATCTCCAGTTGTAGAGACTGGGGACTATGTCTAGATCACTTGACATAATGCCAATGCAAAAAATCCACTCAGCAAATGCCTTTGGGCTGTGATGATGCTAATCATGGGCACATCTTAGCAGAAAACTTTCTGTTGGTCTTTATAAAGTAGCTCTTTCTAGTGGTCATAGTCAGACTGATGTATGGGGAATATATCTTTTGGCCTGTGTATCTGTTATGGAATATTAAATGGAATGGTAGAGAAACTGACTAGCTGTACTGGAAATATGAAGAGGGCATAAAAAGGAATGAAGTTCTGATACATGCGACAACATGGATGAACCTTGAAAACATCATGTTGAATGAAATAAGCCAGATACAAAAAGACATCTATTGTATGATCTCACTGATATGAAATAAATAGAATAAGCAAATTCATAGTCAGAATCTAGATTACAGTTTATCAGGGAACAGGGTAGGGATAGGGAATAGGAAGTTCAGGCTTAAATTGTACAGAGTCTCTGTTTGGGTTGATTGTAAAGTTTTGTTAATAGATGGTGGTGATGGAAGCACAACACTGACAATGTAATTAACACCATGGAAATATGTATCTGAATGTGGTTATAAAAGGAAATGTTAGGTTGTATAGATGGTAATAGAATAAAAACTCTTTCAAAGAATCCATGGAACTGCACTACACAACGAACCCTAAGGTAAACCATGGACTAGCCAATAGTACACTTTTAGAAATGGGCCATCATCAATTGTAACAAATATCCTGAACCAATGCAAGATGTTAATAATAGGGTGATAGATCGGAATCCTGTATTTTGTACTCTATTGTTCTGTAAACCAAACACTTCTCTAATAATAATAATAATAAAAAAGAACAGGGAGTAAGGTCATACATATGAAGAAGATATTTCCTGTTTATTTTTTTAGTTTCACTCAGCTAAAGTCCACCAAGTAGCTTGCATTACTTTTTTTTTTTTGTCACATTGCAAGTTACAACAAATGTAATGGCATTAAATAAAACCCATTTATTACCCAGAAGTTTCTGTGAATCAGAGGTCTGTGTGAGCTCAACTGGGTCCTTTGCTCAGGGTCTTACCAGGCAGAAATCAAGGGGTCCCCAGGGCTGTTTTTTTCCTGGAGTTTCTAGGGAGAGTCTGCTTCTAAGATCACTCAGGAGGTTGGCAAAAATTCATTTCTTTCTCATGCTCTCCACATCTCCTTCCATGTTCCAGGCAGCATTGGTGGCTGGAGTCCTCATTCTTCCAATCTCTCTGACATCCTCTTCTTCCTCACTTCTCTGCATTTACTGGCTCATGTAATAACATTGGATTTGCTTTCTCTTTAGATTTTTAGAGCACACAAAACCCCATCAGCCTGCAACAGTCTAACTGACAACTGCCTCTTCCCAGCTAACTGTTCTTATCCTCCTGCCTTCCAGTCCACAGCTTACTGAGCATCTATGACCTCTGTTTGGGAACCCCCATGACCTGTATCCCCACTTTTGTTCTTGGAAATCCCCAGCAATCTACTTGCTGCCAAATCTAGGGCCAATCCCACCCAGCTCTCCTAACCTGGAGGCACTTCATACCATCTGTCACTGCTTCACAGGCTGAAGCTGTGGTCTCAATTGAGGCTTCCCTGTGTAAGGATCTGCCTCAAGGTCACTCATGTGTTATTGGCAGGATTCCGTTTGGACTGTGGGCCTGTGTCCCTTTCTGTTTTTCAGGACCTCATGTTTTTTTCCCATATGGGCCTCTGCACAGTGTAGCCCATAACATTGCAGCTTGTTTCTCAGAGTGAGGGATAGGAGAAAGGGAGAGAGAGAGTAAGATAAAGAGATAGAGATAGGTGGACTGTTTGATAGATATACACATACATAGAAAAAGTACATATGATAGATATATACATACATAGAGAAAGAACAAAAGAGAGAACTAGCAGGACAGAAGTCACAGATGGTTTGTTTATGAATTTTGGAAGTGACATGTCATCTCTTTTTTTCCATATTCTATTGATTAGAAGAGAGTCACTAATTCCAGACAAGGATGTGTAAACCAGGAGGCAGAGATCCCTGAAAGCCATTTACAGGCTGTCCACCACATAAATGAAAATGAGGCACTTAATCTGATTCTAAATATAATGGGTAGCCATTGAAGCATTTTAAGCCAGAGGATGGTGATATCTGATTTTCATTGA
>JAQZBX010047809.1:0-20374 GCA_029593785.1 Cabassous unicinctus
GAAGTGATTCAAAAATATCTTTTAAAAGATAAACTGTTTTATAATTATATTTTTTAAGAACCAATATTACAGATTCACAAAATTGTTTTCTTAATAAATTTTCACTTTTTTTAAAAGAAATTTTTCAAAAGAGATGAGAGCCTTGAAGATGGAGTGCAGTGGCCAGTCATGGGAAGTTGACAATGACCAATTGAGAGCAACCATCAAAGCTGATCCTCTTACAACTACAGGAGAAGTTGCCAAAGACTTCAAAGTCGACCATTCAATGGTTGTTCAGCATTTGAAGCAAATGGTAAAGGTTCAAAAGCTTGATAAGTGCCTCATGAGCTGATCAAAAATAAAATAGATCATCATTTTGAAGTGCCATCTTCTCTTATTCTACACAACAATGAAACAACAATGAATCACTTCTTGATCAGATTGTGATGTGTGACAAAAGTGGATTTTATACAACAACTGGTGGATACCAGGTCTGTGGTTGGACTGAGAGGAAGATCCAAAGCACTTCCCAAAGCCAAACTAGCAACAAAAAAAGTCATGGTCACTGTTTGGTGGGCTGCTGTCAGTCTGATGCATTACAGCTTTCTGAATCCCAGCAAAACCATAACATCTGAGAAATATGCTCAGCAAATCGATGAGAAACACCAAGAACCGCAACACCTGCAGCCAGCATTGGTCAGGAGAAAGGGCCCAATACTTCTCAACAACACCCACCCACAAGCAAACAACCAATGCTTCAAAATTTGAATGAATTGGGCTATGAAGTTTTGCCTCATCTGCCATATTCACCTGACCTCTCATCAACCAACTACCACTTCTTCAAGCATCTCAACAACTTTTTGCAGGTAAAATGCTTCCATAACCAACAGGATGCAGAAAAAGCTTCCCAAGAGTTCATCAAATCTTGAAGCATGGATTTTTACATTACAGGAATAAACACTTATTTCTCATTGGAAAAAATATGTTGGTTGTAATGGTTCTCATTTTGATTAATAATGATGTGCTTAAGCATAGTTATAATGATTTAAATTTCATGGTCTGAAACCACAATTTCTTATCCACCAACCTAATAGTTGATCCAGAATTTCCAAAATGAGTGAAAAAACATAACTTCATCTCCATTCTCATCAACATTCTTAGATTTTTGACAGTGCTTGGATTTCAGAATTTGGTCATGGATCACTTCATAATGACCACCAAATTGGCAATCTTAGGCCTAGAAAACAATGAGATGCAACTAAAAGAGTGTTTTATCCTTTATTTTTTTTTTGCTTAGAGAGAAATTATTTTTTCCTTACTTTGAATAAAGTACCAACTGACATTTCTCTGGAAGGATTGATCCTTAATACCCCCCACAAAAAAAGATTCACACAGCTTTTTCTCAAAGATATTTATGGATTACATTGGCATACATAAGTTCCATATCATAATGTTTTCCTCTTAGCCAATTAAAAATTTGAAGGTAAGGAATGCATAAGAATTGAGAAAATATGAATTCTAATGTTAGTGATGTCACTTTTCACATATATTTTTCAAAGTACTTTTATATTTCACCTTCCACATCAAGTCAAGGAGAAATATGTAAGGTATAGAGAGCCCCATTTTTAGATAGGAAAAGGACACTTAACAGCTAAGTGATCTGCTCAAAGCCACATAGCTATCCAATAAAAGAACCAAGACTAGTTCCATACTCTATTATTTTATTTGTAGTTCCTAATATTTGATAAATACTTCAGATTTCACAAAGATGATTTGATGCATTATCTGATACTCAGAATACAGTGAGATAGAGGGAACAGGGATCTTTGCCTACCCCATGGGGGTGCTTCCAAGGGGTTGAGTTGGAACTCAAGTCCAGGTATTTGCAGAAGTATTGCAAAGCAGAGGGTTTTTTCCTGCCTAGGGATGTTTATGTATCTGTCCACTTTCACTACATTCTACTGGCAACTAGTGCTTCTCTTCTCAGCCAGAAGGCAAGAGCAGTAACTGACATGTTCTTACATGACCCCATCCCCACAATCGCAGCTCAGTGCTTCAAAGGATGGGCACCTATCCAAGTGAGGCCAATTTCAGTCTCAAGGGAGAAAAATCATCACTCTTCCTCCAATGAAAGGAGTTGTGAGATATCAGTTTGGGAGCTTCCAGCAAGCAAATTTCCTGCCAGTAGAGGAAGCTAGCATCCAAAGATAAGGACATCATCAGAGAGAAGCATAGATGAAAAAACCCTGGCAGTTATGGATCCCTTTCATTTACATGATCTCATTTGAAACCTCACTTTAAGGTAACTGTCATTATGCTGATTTAGAGATGAGAAAAATAAGGCTAAGGAAGGTTGAGAAATCATTGTAAGTAATCTTAGTCAAGACTCAAATCCTGTTCATTTCACCACAAATTCCATTGTTTTTCAACTGTATCACACACTCCTTCTAAATTATAAGGAAAGGCTAACACATTGAACACTTAGAAAATAATCATTTATAAGCATTTTTCCTATCACCAAGGCATTTAAAACACCTTTTGAGTTGTGATTATGATTAGTAGTATACAATTGATGAAACAACATAATAAATTACAGGTTATGAACATTGAATTTAAAAATAATTTTTTAGTAATATCTTAATGAGATAGATGGAATTAGCTTTTAAAAAAGGTCTATCTGTAGAAAAATATACTTATTGCTAGAAGAGAGAGGGTTCAGCATTTGTTTTCATAGATGTAAGTGCAGAGAAACATATATCAACATAATCTAGTAGATCACAATTGAAGGGTTTTATGAGATTGGAGTTACTAAGTTCTTAGAAATTCTTCTGAATTTTCTGCCAATAATTGCATGGTCATCTTTCATCAAAATTAATTTTCATGGCTTTTCATCTGGCAACTCTATTAGGCCATCCTAAGATTTTGATGAAACCAAACAATCTATGAAAAGATTATTCACTTTCTTAAAACATAAACACCACTATTTCCATATGTCCATTGTTTAACACCTGTAGATTTTTACATCCAGAAGCATTGTACCATAAGACTGACCTAAAGATGTGTTCTTCTCTTGCAAAGTGGCAGCATGACTGTGTAAATGGAGATGGGAAAAGAGAACCTGCATCTCCAGTACAGACAAGTGATTCAGTGCAGGAGAGTGCATATGGAGGTTTATCTCCTTAAAAATATATCCAGGCTTGAGTACCTCTTGGGAAGACTTTGCATATTGCTCAAGGATACATGTATACCCTGCAATCAAGTGACTGATACGTTTGCTTCCATTCTTGTTCCCTTGCAGTCCACCCAGAAGTCACAGTTATTTCATGAAACATAAATCAGATCATGTCACTTCCCTGCTTAAAACCCTTCAATTGCTTCTGTTTTCTTTTAGAGCAAAGTCTACTCTTTACAAATCCCAGTATGGCCTAGCCTCTGCTTCTTTCACTCTTCTTCCTGTACTCCTATCTCTGGAAACACTCACCTGCTCTCTGCCAAGCTTGTTCCCACCCTAGGGTCTTGCACTTTCTCTTTCTTCTTTTTGGGGTATTCTTTGACATCTTCATATGGCTGTTTCCTTCTATTCATGTTTCACTTCAATTGACACCTCTTTGCAAGGCTTTCCCTGCCTAGCCTCTCTGAAGAAATGCATATTTCCCATCTCCTTAGGCTATTTTATTTATACCATTTCTCAAAATTTAAATTTTTTGGGTTCATTTGTTGTCTACCTCTGTCCATTTTGTAAAGACCCATGAGAACAGTAATACTCCTTGTGCATTTCACCTATGTATCCTCAGTGCCTAATACAGTGCTTGAACATAGTATGTATGGCTAATATCTATTTGTTGAAGAATGAATGAATTAGACTATCTACATTGCCTATTTTGAATAAATTAATTCATAAATTTTGTCAACAAAGATGTACTGAGTGTCCATTATTTTCCAGTCACTGTTCTAAGTGATTGGAATGCATCTGTAAAAAAATAAATATGACTCTTTATGGAACTTACATTCTACCAGGGGGAGACTGAAAATAAACAATGAAGGAGAAAGTTACCTGGTATGTGAAAAGAATATGGATAAAAGAAAAAGAAGAGCCAGATAAATGAAGGAGAAAGAGAGTAACAAGCAAGAATGAGAAGCAGGCAGTACTGTTGTCATTTTAAATAGGGATTACCACAGGCCCTATTGAGATAGTGATTAATGAACAGGTACTTGATAGATTTCTGGGGTAAGAGTATTTCAGGCAGAGGGAATAGTGAGTGCAAAGGTCCTAGGGTGAAAGGATGACTGGTGTGTTCAAGGAAAGTAAGGAGGCCAGTGTGCACCAGGCTGTGAGTGATAGGAAGAGTAATTGATGTCAGAGAAGAAGTGGGGTGGGGGCAATGGGGCATGTAAGACATTGTAGTCCATTGTACAGCCTTTGCATTTCACTCTAAGTAATATGGGGAGCCACTGGAGAATTCAAAGCCAAGGAATGATATGATAATATTGATAACTTTATAGTATCACTCTGTTGTCTTTCGAATAGACTGTATAGGGGATGGTTAAGTAGGAAGATGAGTTAGGTGGTGATTATAACCAACCAAGTGATTCTCAAATTTGATGCACATTAGTGTCACTTGGGATGGATTGAAAAATCCCCGACCCCATGTCACCCTCCATAACAATTAAATCAGAATATCAATAGGTGGAAGGCAGACTTTAGTTTTTAAAGATCCTCAGGTGATTCCAATATGCAGCAAAGTTTGGGATGA
Source organism: Cabassous unicinctus (assembly GCA_029593785.1). Lineage (NCBI taxonomy): Eukaryota > Metazoa > Chordata > Mammalia > Cingulata > Chlamyphoridae > Cabassous > Cabassous unicinctus. Next base: position 4,734 of record JAQZBX010047809.1, read on the forward strand.
ATAAACAAGGTCAGAAATATTGGTGACTCAAATCAGGTTATTAAGCAGGGGAGATGGTATGAAGTGTCCAGATTCTGAAGAAATTTTCAAGATTTCAACAAGAATGCCTGACATATCAGCTATGGGGTGTGATAGAATGAGTTTCAAGGGTGGCACCAAAGCTTTTGGCCTGAGGGACTAGAACCATGTATTTGTCCATAGCTGAAATGGAGAAGGCTGTTGGTAGAACAGGGTTGCAGAGGCTGTCTGTGAAGGTTAGTTTTGGACATGATGTTTGGGCTGCTTAGTGAGCAGTAAGACATGAAGGAGGCAAGGGCTGGAGATATAAAATGGAGAGTTGGAAGCAAATAAGTGAAAGTTTAAAGTATGAAACAAGATAAATGTGATGCACCAAGCAACATGATCATTGTTTAGGATCATTGGTGACTTTAGCAAGAACAGTATTGATGAAATGGTAAGGATGAAGGCTTGACTTGAGTAGGTTTATGAGAGAGTAAGAGGAGAGGAACTGGAGACATTGAACCTAGAAAACTCTTTTGAAGAATTTTGTCAAAAATAATACAGAGGAATGGGAAGGTCGGGTCAAGAAGAGTGTTTTTTTGTTTTTTTTTTTATTACTATTTAAGTTTTACTTTTTGAACCATATATTTTTTTAGTTTTCCACCACAAACATACATTATCTTGTGTATTTGGGTTTTCTAGGTAATTAGAACTGACAGGATAAATATGATTATATATGGATATATATATGGATATATATGGAGATTTTTCATAAGAATTGTCTCATAAGAATTCTTTTGATTTTTCATAAGAATTGGATTTTTCATCCAATTTTCTCATAAGAACTGGATTGAGTAGGCCAAGTTCTGTTGGATAGATCATGGTTCTAACTAAAGGTGAAGTTGAATTTCCCAGAGGAAGCAGGCTCACTGAAGTAGAGGGAGAAAATCTTATTTCTGACAGCTGGAATCTTCAGTTCTGGCTTTAGGCCTCCATCTGTTTGAATGAGGAGATTTCTCTCTTTACTGAATCACTCTCCCTTGTTGACTGTACATGCAGTTAGCTCTAGATGCTGTCAGTCATCGATGCAATCAATTGACTAATGATTTAAGCCCATCTACACAGTATGCTCACAGTAACAATCATGCCACTGCTTCCTTGACCAAACAACTGGACTTTGTAATCTAGCTGTGTTGAAACATGACATTAACTGTCACATCTTGTAAAGAGAAAAATCCTTCACAGAGCATTGATAAGGAAAGCAGACTCCCATCTTTGTTGCCTCACCTGTGAATTGGGCATAGGAAAAGGACTTTGCTAACTAGACTTGTTAACCACTTAATGTTCCATGAGAAGCACCATTGAGCACCTTATGGATACCAGGTATTGAGGGTATAGAGACATGTGCCCTGCCCTTTGGGAAGACAGATGTTTGAAAATGGAAGTAAAATAAAAAATGGCACATGCAGTGGTGGAGAAATGGACAAATTTCTGGGGTAGGTAGAGAAGGTGCAAAAACACTTCCTGGGGCACATGTCTCCATGAAATGGAGAAGGGATGGAGATGGCCATAATGGGGGCCATGGACTTGTGAATACTGGAACTTGATAGACAGACATGGAAGGACAAGGGAATATAGCATTTGGGGCCAGCAAAAAATCACTGGGGCTGGGCCTAGAGCCTGTGGAGCCCACCAAATGTGGGGGAGAACCCAAAGGGGTGACACTAGTTCAGAAGGGCCTTGTCCATCAACCTAATCAGCTAGGATTCTAGGGTTCCCTGCTCTTGTTGAACATTAGATTCCCCATGGAATCACTCATGAATACCTGTGGCCAGGCCTTCTCCAGGTTCATTAAAACCAGAAATCCTGAAATGGAGACTATCCTGGACAGTTGGGGCATTTTATATGTTTAAAGTTTCTGAAAGGAGTCTAGAAAGCCACCAGTGTATGGGCAGTGTTAAATTTTGTGATACTTTCAATGGGGAACTGATCATAAGAGATTTGTGTTACAGAATGAAAACTAGAAATATTTCAGTTTGACCCAAAGTAAGTACCAGAGTGGCTGCACCATCTTACCTTCCCACCAGCAGTGAATGATGGAATCTAGTTTCCCAGCATCCTCACTAGAATTTGCTGTTGTAACTAATTTTTTTTAACAAATCATTTTTATTAATAAAGCATAAATCCATCCAGAGTGTATAGTCAATGGTATTTGGTACAATCACATCCTTGTGCATTCATCACTTTAATCATTAATAGAGCATTTTTAATATTCCAATAATAATAATAAAATAATAAAATAACAAAAACAGATGAACAAAAACTCATCATCCTCCAGTCTCTCTATGCTTCCCTGGCCATACATAGCTGCTGTTCTGTTTCTATCTGTCTAGTTTATTTGAATTTATATTTAGTACAAACACTCATATATGCAATATACCCCATGTTCATATTTCACACGAGGTTTCGCTAATGTTGTATAGTCCCATGTTATATTTTAAGCTTTTCTTCTAGTAATATATGAGACCTTAGACTTTCCCTTTCAACCATCGTCATACCCACAATAGCTCACTACTTACAAACACTATGATGTGCTTTCACCGTTTCCTTTCATTTCCAAAGATTTACAAAGAATCTTTTCACCAATTCTGCACAAATTAACCCTCAGCTTTCCATTCTCTACCCTCATTCTATTTTCTGGTGACCTATAGTCTCATTATGAACTCCATGAATTTACACAATATGTTTAGTTCATAATAGCACATAGAGTATTTTTTCTTTTCTGTCTGGCTTGCTTCCCTTAAGAATATAGTTCACTGTTGAAGCAAAGAAACAGCCAGTAGAGGGAGAGCTAAGTGTGTGCAACATGAATATAAGTATGTGTGATTTTGCCCAGGCAGATAAATTGAAGATCCAATATTAATGATAGTGTTGGCATTGATTTTGTTTATTTTGAACTTTATATTGATATTACTATGGTTTTCTTATGGATGAGGTCCATGATGCCAAAAGTTCAAAGCAATGTTTAAGGGCACATTCTAAATATTCATCTTCAGTTCTTCCCACACTTGGACCTTTTTACTTTCAGAATCTCCACTTTCTACTCAAAATATGCCTAGAGCTTCTAAAGATTGTCCTCATGATGACTGTCTGTCTTCCAAGGTAACACACTACCTGAAAATGAAGGCAAAAATATTAATAGCCTTTTCCCTGGGGTTGATCTGATTGCTTTGGTTGCTAGACAGAGCAGAGTGGAGCAAATGCTTGGTATTTTACTGTTGTTGTTTGTAACCTAAGTATAAAATTAAGGTTCCAGAAAGAATTATTTAAAACTGTATGACACTCATTTCTATATCAAGCAACCCAATGTTCTATTTTTTATGAAATAAAAATTTTTGCCAAATTTCAAGATTTTTAAAATCAAGAATCAGTTTATATTTATCATGTCCTATCATCCACCAATCCAGTGAGGTCTTATATTTCATGCTTGGGAAACAGCCTTGGTATCCCTTGGAACTGGGATATTTTTGCTAACTCCCCATTCCTTAAATGTATGTTTCACGTAATAAGTTCCTTCCAAAGAGTACAGTTTGGAAAGGGTGGGGGATGTTGTGATGACTAGGCTAATGTGTAAACTCAGCCACATAATTGTGCCCACTTGTTTGGTCAAACAAGCACTGGGCTCATTGTAATTCTAGGGCATTTATGGGTTTCAGTCATCAGTGAGTTTACTGCCTAGATGGCTGATCACATCTGCATCAACCAGGGAGATTGCCCTCAGCAATGGGTGATGCTTTAGCATATCAGTTGAAGGCCTTAAAAGGGGAAGTGATTTCACCTTCAGAGAGAATTTCTCAGCTCATCTTTGGACAGCCAATGTCTCTCAGAACTCATCAAGGACCTTCATTGGACTTTCATGGGAGCCCCTGGATTGCAGCCTGACTGCAGAACCTGGACTTGTGCATCCCCATGGTCATGTGAGAGACTCTTATAAAATCTCATACTATTTATAGATATTTCCTGTTGATTCAGTTTCCCTAGGGAAACCTCACTAATACGGATGGTAACTGTACAGTGATGAAACCTGGCAAACACCACCTCAACAGGTAAGCCAGAGTCATCTCAATCACCTTCACCCTCAAGGAGTGGAGGGCTGCAGAATAGAAGGTACCATATATTTATTTATAAGGGAACATGACTATATCTGACTCTTTGTAGAAATAGAGCAGAGAAGGCTGGAAGGTCCCAAACCCCTGTACAATTTAAGTTTAAATAGATAGGTAAATTAGCACACATCAATATCTAATGGAGGAGATTTCCATAACTAGCCCTGTGATGGCAAGGCAGTTCCACTTCTGCTTGTGTGAATGTGGCTTTGTGGCTGTGTCCATGAAAGGCACATACCTCAGTTGCTTCCACTGTACCATGGTGAGAAGGCTGCTACCATCTCCTTTGTGGATTCTTGAAGCTGAAGGAGGAAAAGTGGGATTTTCTGCCCAGTGACATCTGGTAAGTTGTTTCTCTTATTTAGTCTATACTGTAACATGTGGTTGATTTTTCAGAAATACTTTAGTTTTTAACAGAGTTTTAGGTTTACAGACAAGTTGAGAAGATAGTACAGAGAGTTCCCATGTACCCTGCACCCAGTTTTCCCCATTAGTAACATCCTATCTTAGTATGGTATATTTGTTACAATCAATAAATGAATATTGATACATTTTTATTAAGTAATATTCCTGGTTTACTTAGATTGCCTTTGTTTTTCCCTAATGTCTTTTTTCTGAACCAGAATCCTCTCTGAGGTGCTATATTATGTAGTGTTGTCATGTCTCTGAATTTCTTCTAGGTTATGTCAGTTTCTCAGATTTCCCTTGTTTTTAATGACCTTGACAGTTTTGAGGAATATTTGTCAGGGGTTTTGTAGGATGAAAATACCCCTATTGGAATTTGTCTCATGTTTTTCCCATGATGAGACTGGGTTTATGGGTTTGGAGGAGGAAGATTACTGAGTAAAATGCCATTGTCATCCTATATCAATGGTACATACTAGCAACATGGTTTATGACTGATGCTGTTGTTGTCCTTGATCACCTGGATGAGGTGGTGTTGGGAGGATTCTCCACTGGGAAGTTACGGTTTCCCCCTCCTTTCCAAACTGTACTCTTTGGAAGGAAGTCACTATGTGAAGCTCACTTTTAAGGAGTGAGCAGTGACAGTCCCCCTCCTTTAGGGTGTAATATCTACATAAATTGCTTGGAAATCTTCTATACAGGAGATTTGTCTCTTTTCTTCTGGTGGAAGTCATTAAACACATGATTTTTTGAGGGAAAGTAAATGTTACTTTCCTGCTAGTGTTTGTTAAAATGAATTTCAAGTCTATGCAAAGCAAATGGGCTAAAAATCTGGAGAATCAGATTTTACTTTGTATTTTACTTATCAGTATGATCTTAGGCAGTTATTAATCATTCCTCATAGAAGAAAACATATATTTCAGGCATTGCTGGATGAGGTATTTATTCCCAATAATCAGGAACATGTCAGCCAGTGCCTCATTAACTCTGGCAAACTTCAGGGAGCAGTCTGATAGGATTCAAATCATTTTGTTAGAACCTGGTGAAGTGCTTTATGAAAATATCTGTCATTTATACTTACCTACTCATCTGGGGGAGAAGAATAGAGAGAATCAAGTCATCCTATTGCCTTCTCTATTGGGTCTACTTGTGGCCAGGCTTCTGAAGTTGAACACATTAGCTGATGTGTTAGTGCTGTAAACATATCTCTTTTTATTTGTGGTATTGAATACTCCTGTATTTCCTTTTGCTTCTGAATTAAGGTTTTAAATTGTACTTTTAGGACATACCTTGGCAAGAAGTGCACTGAAATATCCAATAACATAATTGGAAAATGTTATTAATTCCCAAGTGACTAAAATCTAAATCTTAAACTTAAAAAAAAGAGACCGAAATCCTAACTGTCATCAACATTCCATCATTTTATTTAGAATCTCCTCTCTGTCCCTGTTTTATTTTTCAGCCTGTCCCTTGTAGGAATGGGTTGAGACTTTATCCAACACTCTTTAGGAATGATGGCATTCAGTCCTCAAGTTGATTCTTCACTAGAGTCAAGAATGAGAATCAGTGTGCAGATGTGGCTCAAATGGTTGGGCATCCGTGTCCCATATGGAAAGACCTAGGTTTAATCTCTGGGACCTACCCCTAAAAGAAAGAAAAATATAGAATGTGCATGGGCTGCCAGGCCCTGTGAGCAGTTGCACTGCCAGGCCCCACCCCTGGACCCCATGTGTGGGTGCATAATTCAGCCCCATGTGTGGTTATGCCACTAGGCCCTCTCCCCTGGTCCCTAGCATGGGCATGCCATCAGGCCCCATGGGTGGGTTTGCCACATGCAGCAAGATGGTGACATAACAGCAGTGACACAAAGGAATGGCAAGTCAAGATGCACACAAAAAACAGGAACTATGTTGGTGCAGGTGGCAAAATGCCTCTCTCCCACATCAGAGGTTCCCAGGATTGAATCCTGGTGAAGACAGGAGAAGAAGGATGAAAAGAGAGGGCATGAAACAGACACAGAGATTTGCCCAGTGAATGGACACAAAAATCCCAGCAGAAATGGAGGGGGAGGGGGGATTAAAAAAAAAGGAATGAGAATTAATATATCAGTTAAGGTGGCATCTGTTTTCCCCAAAATGAAATAGAGCTCAACTGAGTGAATACTAACTTTAACTTCTAGTTTAACTGCCTTCACCAATTATCTGAAAATAAATAATATTTGTACAGATGCTTAAGGGTCTATTGACCCTTACTTTTTTTTTATTTACAGAATTTTTTAAAGCAACTTAGATTATATAAATGTTACACAAAAATCCCTGGGATTCCTGTATGCCCCATTTCCCACACCTCCGACACCCTACCACATACTTTTAAAAAAATCACATTTTGCCTGCATGAACCTATTTGATCATCAAAATGAAATCCTGGTGTTGGCATTTTTATCATTTTCATTTTATATGTGGAAAAACTGAGGCACTGAGATGGTAGGTAATTTGTTCCATGTTACATTGAGGAACTGGAGGAGGACCTAAAATCCAGGCCTTCTCACTCCAAATCCTGAGTGAGTTCAACTATACCATTCACACTCTGGGCTATAAGTCCACAGGGGTGGACACCTTGCCCATTTTGTTCCCTGCTGTTTCCCCACCTTTCAGAATGCCTGGCAAATAATAGATACTCAACAAATATTTGTTGGATGAAAGAATGAAAATAATCCCTCACATTATTAAATTTTCCTACCATCTAAGATATATATAAGAGGTACATTTCATTCATTCAACAAATATTTATTAAGTGTTTAGTGGTGCCAGTTGCTTTCCACATCTATTCAAAGTAGGCAATAAGTTTGTGCAATGTTTTATTTGTTGTTTTTTCCAATATATTGTGAAAAGCATCAATCTGCATTAAAATGGGAGCATTTTGTTGTATATAAATTATTCCTTAGAGAAGTAAATCACATTATGCTTATTTTTTTTAAAGGTAGGCAATAGACCAAAACTAATGGGTAAAATACTCTTTAAAGAAACTTTGTTAATTCAAACACATTATTTTTTCCTAATAGTGCTGCATTGGGGAGGAAATTAAAGGAAAATGTGAATACTGTTAGGAAGGGTTAGTTATGTGGGCCAAGATACCATGAAACGTGCTTCTGAATAAAGGAAAAGAGGTAGGGTAAAAGAACAGAACATTGGGATTTCTTCGCAAACCCAGTCAATTCTGCATCAGATGCAGAAGAAATGCTGTGAAACTGTACATTTTTATTTCAGTCCTTTTTAAAATTTTGTTTTGTTTTGCTTCTGAAGGCATCATACTGTTTGTGGGCAGTAGGCCACTTTTGATTCCCTAAGTATAATTTTATTAAGTTGCTATTCTTCCTACCAACAGTCTTCACTCTTATGAGATGCCTTTCTTAGACATTTGAAAGAGCACCTGGTTTGGGGACACTGCTCTTCACCTTCTCCCACTCCCAAGCTCCACAGCATTTGCTCAAATAGTTCCTGGTAGAGGCTGCTTGGGGAAATGAGAAGAGCTCAGAACTTGGAGTCTGGAAGATGAGTTTGGTTCCTGATTACCAGTATGTAATTATGTGGCCTCGGACAAGTTCCTTCCTCTCTCTGCTTCAGTGCCTATATCACTAGTATTTTTTATTTGATTCCAGTGTATGCAGTTGTGCTAGTACAGGACTAACTATTACATTTTGTCATCTCTGTTATTTTACTTTAAGAAGAAAGACAATAAGCACAAATACAAAAAGAAAGTGAGAAAGCAAGAGTAACAGGAACACAATTATATTCAAATTCCCACATCTGGCTAAATATTCAGAGTCTCATTTAAAAGATGATATTCTTAGGCTCAGTGCACATGAATGTAAATAAGTACTAGTACCAAAATTTGAGTGCTAACCACACAGTTGAAAGATAGCAGGTGAAATAAACCACAAATTCAAACCTTGCCTGTCTCAGCAATAAATTTTGACTCTTTTTGCTTCTTCACAGAAACCAAATTTTTGCAATATAACCACCATTACTGCCTCTCTTAGGGCAGAGTAGACTCAAAAATAATATGAGAAAGGTCTATGTGCACAGGGGTCTTCTATCCTTAACAAAATGAACCTGAAATTACCATAATATCAGTTGTGCTGCTATTGATTACAGAGGAGCCCTAGTCATTTGTACAGACTTGGGTTCAATGACAAGTGACATTTGAAAATGAGAATTTCAATCCTTTTAGCATGCAACTGAATCAAAGAAAATTAGCACTTAAAGAACTAGTTTGGTCTTTCATTTACAAACGAGAAAACAAGGGCTAGAGTGATAAATGACTTTCTAAATCCTATAGCTATGTGTTGGCAGAACCAAAATTGGACTACAACACCTGAATTCCAGCCTAAGTGCTTTCCACCATGTCATTTATTTAAATTCACTGATGATAAACTGACTGCCTATACCATATTGGCAAATGATTATTTGCATATTGGTTTATAGGTTTTCCTTTTTAAGTGCTTAGTCTTTATTTTATTCTATCTTCTTGGTCTTTTTGTAAGATTCCTTTCTATTTTCCATGTCTTATTCTGTAAATGAAATGATTCCCTTTTTGCCAGTCCTTGAGCACCAGCAGAAGGAAATTGAAGTGAAATTCACCACAACCACATCACAAATAATTAGTTCCAGGTGCTCCAAATTTCAGTTAGGGGCTACTTGTTTATTGGTATGATAGATGTTGCTATAGTGGGAGGCACATGATTTGGTGTCTCTACCAGATGAAGCCAAACCCAATCCATCCCAACATGTATATTTATATGATCAAAACCTTGACTGGACATGCTACACTGTTGATTCAGTAAATGAAGTCTGTCACCCAGAGATAAGTCAAAATTACAACTCACGTTCTGGAATTTGTTGAACATGTCTGCTTGTACTCTAAGGTGATTGGTGGCTCAGTGGTAGAATTCTCACCCCTCCTCCAGTCTTTTCCTTCTTTTGGCCCTTCTCTCCTCTTCATCACCACAGAGCTCACACTTTCAAGGCCAATACTAACACTGAATACAGTTCAATCTAGTGCAATAAACATTATTTGACCATTGTGATAAGGACTGTGGATTCAGAAGGGCATATTGCCTAGTTTCTCAGCTCATGGTCTAAAAGATTGTTAAAGGTTATATAAGAGGGAAAAGCAAAGTGCTTTGTGAACCCAGGGAGAAAGGGCTGCATTTTCACTAGGACAGGAACAAGGGTCACAGGAGATTTCAGGGAAGAGAAAACATTCAGGGAAAAGCACCTTTTGTCAAATGGCCACTGGAGATAGATTAGAAGACAGCATTGGGGGCAAAGAAACAACACATGGAAAGGCACAGAGGCAAAACAGTATGTGCTGCTTCAGGGAAATTTGAAAACCTGTAATAAAATGAAATGACTGAAATTTTCTCTCATTTCCTTTCAGAAAATGAAAAGCAGGAAATGTAAGTAAGGATTATTTATTTTAAATTCATTAATATGACAATTTCATGATTAATATTACAAAATCCTAATACATGCATATTTGTCTGCCTGGGCCAAATGAAGAGCAGCTGGGAAAAAAATATATCTCTTATCACTTCATCTTTATTGATAATCATGGGCTCTTTGCCTTCCTTTTATTTCCTTTTACAATCTTGGAGGGTTTTCTAAGTCAGAGAGAGACTGTTTTAGAAAGAAATGAAACAGTAAAACTACAAAGCAATGAAATACTCAAGGAAAAACTGAAGGTGAGTAGACAGATTTTTCTATGTATTTTTCTCTTCAATCACACAGATTTTGAGAAGCAAATGCATATTTGGTCCTGTGTAATAGAAAGAGCACAGCTTTGGAATAGACCATTTGGATCTAAGTCAGTCCTACTGTTTAATAACTTTGTGACCTTAAGCAAGTGGCATTACCTCCCTAAATCATCATGTTCTTACCTATAAAGTGGGGGAAATCATCTACTTTCTGTCTTCTGAGAATTATACCAAGGAAATCAGGGATTGCCATACATTTGGAAGTCTGCTTTGATAGAGGATTTCATGGGGTCCTGGGAGAACAGAAGAAGATTGGTGGGGAGGGGGATTGTCAATGAAAACCTCAAAGCCTCTTGAGCATAAATTTAAAGAATCAGTAGTCTTTAGTAAGGTGTGTATGTAGAGGAAAGGATATTTGAGGCAGAGGGAAGAACATGATTGAAATAGCCTGCCATGTTTGGTGAACTATATACAAGCAGTTTTGAATGGCTTAGCAAAGGGTATGTGAAGGGGCCTGTTAGGAGGAGATAAGGCCCCTGCTATATCTTTCAAACTTGAGTGATCATTCAGTGGACTCATTCTGTTTGCTAAATTTATTATTCTGTCACTAAAATAGGTATACACACAAAAGGCCTTACAATAATAGACTTAAAGAGCCATAAACCTGAAACCATTTAAAAATAAGACATGAACAAAATTTGTAATTGATACATCACAGTTTGTGTAATGTGATAGATGATATGGTTTGGCTGAAACTAAATCTTCAGGTTTGGGTTTATTTGAAAAAACATCTGGCTTTCTGTTCAGTCCCATATTCAATTGCTTTCTGTATTTTGACTTCAATAGTATTGATGCAGAAAATGTCTGTTTCACAACAATGGAATTGAACATTTCAAAGCTTTTGTTTCTAATTCACAGTAATCACACCTCAGACATAAGCAAAAATCTTTCACCAGGCAATTCTTTAAGACCACTTTTCCTGAGGTGGTAACTCAGTAAAGCTATTTCTATCCTCTTGAATTGTTCTTATTGGCATAAAATATGCATTTTTTGGGTCCTTAATTGTATTATTTCTGGTTCCAGTAAAATAAAATACTTCAGTGCACACTTGACAGCTATATTTATTGCTAATAAATGAGGCAAATGGGTCTGTAGGAGAGGGTCTGGGCAACAGTGCATCAGCTTGCAGGTGACTGTGGAGCAAGCATAGCAGGTGACTGCTATGGAGCAAGTTCTTATGAGATCTGCCGCCTGCACCTCTGATGGCTGGGTGATGCTTTACATCTCCAACCACTTTGTTTCCATTTCAATTGTGCTAAAACTTTCACTTGCGCCACATGCCTTAATTTGGAGCAGATTTCATTTTAATCATAGAAAATATGAAGTGGAATTTGATTCTTGGGTAGTCATCCATATAGATATCTATGCTTATGTATTTCATTGCATAAAAATTGAGAATAAACATTGTAAAAGGATTGCCTGCCCCTGAGACTACATTTATAGCCTCAGTGTGGGAAATAACATGCATTTTAGAAATACTGCTTTTCCAATGTTATGGAGAGTCGATGGTGGGGAGAAGCATGAGGAAAGACCGGGTGTAGGGAGATCAATCAGGATGGGTTTTCTATAAGGTGAAAAGCAATAAGAACCTGAACTAGCAAGAGCAATAGAAAAGTGATGATGCATCAAGAGCTATTGAGGAGGGAAAATCCACATTTCTGGGAGACTAATTGTATGTGGGAAGGAAAAAATAGAAAGGACTTGAGATACATGTGATAATTTCTCAGTTTCTGGCTGGGGATAACTCGGAATGGTGGTAGTATTCAGAAAAGAGGTAAGGAGGGTTAGCAGAGTCTTTGGGGGTTTAAAGATGAAAATTAATGATTTGAACATATTAAGTTTAAGCATTTGGAGAATGTCCAGTAGATATTTGGCTTTATGGGTGTGGACCACAGCAAAAAGACAACGTAAAGATTTGGAAGCCAGGGATAGTATATGTAAGGAGACAAGTGTAAGGCTAAGTCTTGCAATGTTGCAGTGATTCTCAGCAGGAGCATTATTGACATTTGGGGGGATGGGGCACAGTGTAGGGCTGTCCTAAGTAGTGAAAGGCAGGTCATGCTACACCACCACCCCTCTTCCAAATGCTGGCATGTTCCCCAGTCATTATGACAACCAAAAATGCCCCCATCCCAAATGGCCCCTTGTTAAGAATTATGGCTTAATATACCAGATAAGATTACCTTTGGCTGCAAGTAACAAAGCTACAACAGAGAGAAAATGAGTGGGGGTTAATGTGGCTGACAGAGAATCCAAAAATGAGCAGCCCAGGGTTGGTGCAAAGGCTCCACAATATAGTCAGGCTGTTTCTATTTTTCTGCTCTGCCATCCTTAGTAGGTTTGCTTTTGTCTTCATGCACATCATCCTAGCATACCAAATGGCTGCTGCATCCTCGACCTCATGTCCACTTTCCAGGCAGAAAGATGGGGCAGGGGATGAATACATGTGCTAGGCAAGTTTGTTATTTTTTATTGGGAAAAGAAAGCTTTCCCAGCTGATTGGTTAGAACTGTGTCCTACCTGGAGGTGGCATCAGAGAATGGGGTGTGGATGGGTCATCCAGTCAGGAGCCTCTGCACCAGGTAATATCAACATTTAAAAGGGAAACTAAGAACAAGGACAAGGAGTCTAGAGAAAATGGGACAGAGAATGAGGAGGGAACCAGGTGAGAATGAGTGGTTCAGAGAAGCTGAGTGAGAAGAGAGTTCTAAGAAGAGGGAGCAGGCAACCCTTTCAAATCTGCAGAGAGGCCTTATGAGATAACATCTAAAAAATTTTCATTGGTTACCATTTAGAAGATTATTCAATGAATAAAGTGAAGGCTACTTCAGTGTAAGAGCCAGGTTTGCAGCTGGATGACAGTGGGTTATGGAGTGAATGAGCTGTGGGGCTGAGAGATGGTGCCAGCTCATCTTTCAAGGAGCTATCTGTGAAAGGACGTAGAGATAGAGAATGACACACACAAAATTATTCTACACATATTCCTTCCTGCTAGTAGAAGCAGCACTCCCTCTAAGTGCTAGATAGAAGCAGTCAAAATGTGCTTTATTAGGTGCACTGTTCTTTAAATCCCTCATCCAGACCTTTTGAGGAAATTGTTTTAGCCAGAAAGAGAAGGAAAAATGTTTTGACATAACAACTTATTGTTAATAGAAAACCATTCTATATCCCCACACCAGATCTTTGGATATTTTTTAGTTTCTAGGAGAAAATTTCTATGAGCTTTGGCATTTTTAGAGACACTGAGGAAAATGCTAAGACAGCATTTACTAGGCTGATGCTAATAACTGCTATGATTTGGGCCGGGGCACCCCACGGCCTCTGCCCCATCTTGGGCAAAGCTGCTGCACACTGGCTTATCGTGGGCTCTGACAATGTCCTGTGCACACAGAATGTGCTTGCTGCATGCCACTCGAACAGCCTGTGGGCTGGTGGTCTATAGAGGAGGAACTTGGGATATACTGTCCTAGTGAAGCCATTCATGGTAGTGAAAATGACCTCTTAGAGATGATGGACCCTTAGCTTGATCTGAGAATTTCATATCTGATTGTCACAGATGGCTCCTCTTGTGGTGCTCCCACAATGTAAACAACTTGGTCATTTTCTGGTTAATTCAGGTTATTTTACAGTGAAAATGAGCTTGGGCAAAAAATGGGAGTTCTGCCTGAGTGAAATCAGTTTTTTTTTTAAACAGCCAAATTAACCAGGAACCTTTGAGCACAAAAATAAGTCTTGTCATTTTATTTCCAAGTGTGAACATTTTGGTGCTAAAACTTTTGCCATTTCTTTGTTCAATGCTCCATTAGCATATGGAGTCAACAGGTTAAATTCCCCTCTAAAATCACATCATTTAAAAAACAAGTTAATTAAATTTACATAAATATGTTAAACTATCATCATGAACTAAAGGAGATGCGAAGTTCATGGATTATAAAAATGTTTAGCAAAGTAATTCTTAAGCTCAATATAAAAACATTTATAATACAGGTTTGAGGCATTTCATTATCATCTTTACACTTATTATTGTATCTTCCCAGGCTATAAAATCCCCTACCCTATTTAGGAAGCAGAATAACCATATTTTTTAAAAAATATGACACCATCAATTTTTTTAAAGGAAATATCCATAATTGAACCCAGGACCTCATACATGGGAAGCAGGCATTCAACCACTGAGCTACATCCACTCCCCAATGAGAGTTGGTTGTTTCATTTGATTGCTTATTTGTGTACTTTTCAGAGGTACCAGGGATTGAATCCAGGACCTAGTACATTAGAAGCTGGAATTCAACCACTTAAGCTACATCCACTCCCAACACCATCAATTTTAAGGTGTACCATTATAATATATATTTCTCAGAAAGAAAAAATGCTGCCAATTAAACTTTGACATAATGTTTTCTTATTACTCAGAGTTTTTATTTTTGACTCATTAAAAGATCTGTATTATGCTTATTCAGACATGGATTTTAAAAGTCATATATCACTCTTGTTTGTCAAAAACATAAATAAAATATAAGTGAAATATATTGATTAGGGAATTCCTAGAACAGTTTTTCCATTCAGACTCTGACTCTTCTAAATCACGTTTTGACTCAGAGTCACCGATATCCATTTTTCTTTTCCCAGTGTTATCCTCTCTGCCATCAAGAGCCCTGGCAATGCAGCATTTCTTACAAGAGTGCCCATTGTTTTCTCTGGCTTTTTTCCATGTCACTTACATGCAGCATGAAATTTTTTACCTCAATGCTTTGATTGGTGTGTGATGCACAATCACTTTGCACCTATCTGTCAAAAAACATAACCCAACATCATTTGCATATAGTTATCTCCCTTTCCTTGGTCCCATGAAGCACTTAGGTGTTACTTTGCAAGAAATTTTGGAATTATTGTCATTCCACCACCAATAACCACTTTTTTTCATTAATAGCAAATATATGCCCCACGCTCTGTTCTCAGGCCTTTTGGTGTAAACTACAACTTTTCTTTTTAATGCTGATTCATAATATAATCTTTTCTGAAGATGTTTTCAATGGAAACAAAATAGAACCTTACCAACAATTCCTGGAACTCATTTGAAGGAACTCATTTGAAGGGATGAACAGCTGGGAACTCATTTGAAGGGATGAACAGCTGGGAACAGGTTCTCCCATGGGCAGGCCATGGTACCCACTTCACCACTGCCACCTGGCTGACTGCAATTGCAAGGCACATCTCAGTTTCAGGAATATTAAAATGTGGTAAAATGTGCATCT
>JAQZBX010047810.1:0-20388 GCA_029593785.1 Cabassous unicinctus
TCGTGAGATCTGTTATTCAAAAATGATATAATATATATATATTGGTCTAAAATATAATCCTTGATACTGTTTTGTCATTGCTTCTAGGCCATCTTTTCTGACAGAATAAAGACACCTATTTGAATATACTAATCCCTATGTATACATGTGTTCTATAAATAATTCTATATGTAAACATCTGTACAAATATTATGCTAGATATTAGTTCATATTAATGTTGTCCACTGTCATCTATTACCAAACAGATAAGTCTAATACCGACTTTGCTTAGATATATCATCCCACTCCAATAGTAAGAAAATGTGGTTCCACAGTCTGCCATCCAATTCCTAATTTTATTAACTCATAACCGTGTGATAAAAAACTTTATCAATTAGAGTACAGTTTTTATGTACATTTTCATTTGATTTACTTTTACAAATTTCATTGATTCCTAAAATAATTTACATCACCAACTTTTCCGCACCCTTTAATGAAGGATTTTTCTTATATTTGTTAGATTATTTTCTCACATTCTGTATTCTATTCTGGTATCCTCCAAACTCTTGTATTTGTATTTTGTATTTGTATTGTACTGTATTGTATTTGTGTTTTGTTTAATTCATATAAATTAATGTTTATCCTTTGTCTTACAAATATAATAAATTTTGTCAAATGTAAAATGAAAAGTGCCCAACATGACAGCTTTATAAAGAATAGTTCCATCATTCTAAAAATTCCCCTATGCTTTACCACTTCAGCCCTCTTTTCCTATAAGCCAAATCTGGCATCCATTTGTGGTTTTTTCATCCCTGCATTTTGCACTTTCCAAACACCATATAATTGGAATCTTACAGTACATAATATTTTCAGACTAGTTTATTTCATTTAGCAATATGAAATTAAGATTCACCCATGTCTGCCTGTGGCATGATAGTACATTTAAAAAGTTGCTGTATAATATACAATATTTTTATATACTACTAATTACATATTAAGGGATATCTTGATTACTTCTGCAATCTAGCAATTATGAATAAACTTGTATTCAGATCAGTTGGATGAACAACTAAGTGTATGATTCGTAGATCCTATGGTAAGAATGTGTTTTGCTTTGAAAGAAACTGAGAAACTTTCTTTCAAAGTGGCTGTCAATTTGCAGTTCGATGAAAAATTTGTGAGAGATCTTATTGCTCTTTGTTTTAACTTCTTTGCTGCTAATCCAAATACCATGCAAATATTTGGCTTAAACAATGGTAAATTATTTGCTCACAATTTTGAGGCTAGGAGAAGTCCAAAATCAAGGTGCCATCTTAAATGCAATGCTTTTTTCCAGATGACTGCACAAGTCTGAGATGGATATTTTGATACTTGGTTTTTTACTTTTATATGACAATGCACGTGACAACCCCTCCTGGATTCTCCTTTTCACTGATTCCTTTGACTTTCAGTTTCTGGATTTCCCTCCAGCTTTCTGTCTCTCTGTGAACTTTCCTATCAGAATTTCAGTAAGAGGATTAAGACCCATCATGATTCAGCTGTATCACACCATAACTGAATTAACTTCAACCAAAGATCCTATTTAGAAGTGTTCATACACATAGTAATGGGTTGTTTAAGAACATTTTTTTATGGGGTACATAGTTCTAAACCACCACACTCTACATTTTTTCCAGCATTGCTATTGAAAATCTAGCTCATTTCATCCAATGTAATAATTATGCACTATTATCTAGTTTTGGTTTTAATTTGCATTCTCCCAACAATTGTGGTGAACTGAATTTTGATGGAGTGAATGTATTTTACTCATGGAAAGAACATGCCATTTTTGGGTGTACCCCAGGATGTACATGGAAGGTATTTTAGTTAATGTGTATCTCAACTGAACCTGTTTGGCATTTAATCTGGATCACTGTTTTCCTTTATGAAAATAGCGAAATTCAGATATAGAGAAAACAAACAGGGAGCAGCAAGAAACTGGGAGTCACTGGAATCCAGGAGAAAATATGATGTCACAGTGTGCATTATGATCTGACATAAAAGCCAAGAAACCCACAAAATTGGAAGCCAGGCAAAAGATACCAACTCTAGAAGAATATAAGTAGCAATCTGAATATATACTTTGGTGAGATATCTACCATTTAAAAAAAAATATTATTTTCCTTATTTTTGATTGGGTTGTTTGTTTCCTTATTGCTAAATTTTAAGAATTCTTTGTATATTTAGGTCTCAAAAAATTTATATGATATATGGTTTGAAAATATTTTTCTCCCAGCCCATCCATTGCCATTTGTTTTCTTAAACAAATTCATAATATTAATACTTTCCAACTTAACTTATTTTTAGGGATTGTGTTTTCAGCTTTGAATTGAAAATATGTCACCAGTCCCAAGGACACATTCATTTGACTGTATGTTTTCTTCTTGACCATTTATAGTTTTAAATTTTGTATTTCATTGGATAATTCTTTTTGAATTAATTTTTGTTAAAGTTGTAAGCTCTGTGTCTAAGTGTTCTGTTTTGTTTTCTTTTATTTCCTATATGTACATCCAGATTTTCAAAAACTGTTGGTTGAAAATATTATTTAAATATTTAATTTTTTGTGCCTGTCTTAAGTGCCAGTTCACTGATTCTGTGTGTTTATTTTTATGAACAATCTATTCTGTTCCATTAATCTACATTTCTATCCATTTGACTGTACCAAACTGCCTTAATTATTGTAGGTTTATAGTAAGTCATGAACTAATGTAATGTGAGTCATCTTACTTTGCTCTTCTTCCATATTGTGTTGGTTATTCTTTGTCTTTGGCATTTTCACATAAACTTTAGAGCCAGTAAGTCAATATCTACAAAGTAACTTCCTGTGAATTTGATTAAGGTTGTCTTTTACCTAAAGATCAATTTATGTGTTTTAATGACTAAAGAATAATGGTGCTTCAAGTCAGTCAACATGGACTATTTCTTTATTAATAGAGATATATTTGATTTATTTCATGAGTATTGTGCATCTTTCCACAAATATATGTTATTTTTATACCTAAGTGTTGATTGTTGTAGTGCTAGCATAAATGCTATTCATTTTAAATTTCAAATTCCAATTATTTATTGCTGACATATAGGCAAGGAGTTAACTTTCTTTTTCTCTTTTAGGTACCGGGGACTGGGGATTGAACCTGAGACTTCATATGAAGGAAACTGCTGCTCAATCACTGAGCCATATCAGCTCACCTGAGTTGTTTTTTTCATTAGTTTTGCTTATTTGTTTTTCTAGGAAGCACCAGGAACTTAATCCAGGACCTTCCATGTTGAAGAAGGTGCTCAATAGCTAGAGGCACATATGCTCCCAGGAAGTTAATCTTTGTTTTTTAACAATGAATGCTGGGAATTTGCCACACTTGCTCATTAGTTCAAGTAGTAGTTGTGTGTGAGTGTGTTTGTTCTCTTTCTCTTATTTCCTAATATGTTCTTTTAATGCCTTGAATTTCATGCAAAACATTTTCATGGTTGTATCCTAGACATTTTTAAAAGTTGCATTTTCAATTTAATTCATAGAAAATATTGCTGACATTCCTTAAGTTATCTTCTTTGACCCCAGTGTTTTTGAGGCATGGATGCTAAATTTTAAAATATCTCTTATTTTCCAGCTACTTTTCTCTTAATGATTGATAGTGTATTATTTATTTTGGTCTGAGAACACATTTTGAATATTTGTATACATTTAAAATTGTTAATGTGTGCTTTTTGTCCAATAATTTTGTCTGTCCTGGGGGATGTTACATGTGTTCCCGAAAGAATGCATATTTTGCTATTATTAAATAGGATATTAAATAAATATCAACTTGGTCAAATTGATTGATTATAATGCTCAGGTCAACCACACCCTTACTGATTTTTTAAAAAAATATTTTATTCGAGAAATTGTGAACTTACAAAACAATCACGCATAGGTGTGTAATTCCCATACCACACTCCTCCACCAAAACAGTATATTTTTGTGGAGCATTTTTTATAAATTATGAGATAATATCATCAGCATACTACAACTAAATATGTTCTATAGGATACCTTTGGTATATTTTTCCATACACATTTATTATTAACACAATACTTCTGTTGTACCGATGCATGAATATTACAGTATTGCTATTGACTATAATCCATGGATTACATTAATTGTACTTTTCCCATGCTTCTCAACATTCTTACCACATTCAATAGTGATATTAATTTGTTATAGTTCATAGAAGGACATTCTAGTATTTGTACTATTAACCACATTTCTCATCCACCTCTGGTTTCCCTATGTTATTCAGTCCATAGATTAATCTCTAACAGTCTTTCAATTGATATTTACATCCCTATACCACCCTTTTCAGACACAGTCCTATGTATAAACCATTAGTGTTAGTTCTACTCACTATAAGGTGTTACCCCAACTTTATCTATTGCCATACTTTTACAGTCAAGTTAATTAAAACATGTAGATGAATTAAGCTTCAGTACCCCTTCTCAACCCTCTTCTTATCTCTTAATAATTTATACAATAAATTTTAATTCCATGCATTTATTCTTCATATTTAGTTCATATTAGTAAGACCATGCAATATTTGTCCTTTTGTGTCTGTCATTTAACTTAGCATAATGTTTTCAAGGTTCATCCATGTTATCAAATGAGTCCCAATTTCATTTCTTCTCAAAACAGTATAATATTCCATCTTATGTATATACCACATTTTGGTTATTGATTTTTCCAGTTAGTGGATACTTGAGTTGTTTTCATCACAATTTTTCAGTTCTTCTGGATATATTCCTAGTAGAGGAATTGCTAGGTCTTATGACAGTTCTATATTTAACTTCCTTAGGAACCT
This sequence comes from Cabassous unicinctus, assembly GCA_029593785.1. Taxonomy (NCBI): domain Eukaryota; kingdom Metazoa; phylum Chordata; class Mammalia; order Cingulata; family Chlamyphoridae; genus Cabassous; species Cabassous unicinctus. The sequence goes on from JAQZBX010047810.1 coordinate 4,848, forward strand.
CCAATATGTCTTCCATAGAGGCTGTACCATTTATTTTCCAATGAACAGAGAATCCACATCCTCTCCAGAATTTTTTTCCATTTTGTAAAATAATGCTGATTTTATGAGGTGTGAAATGTTATCTTGTTTCAATTTGCATTTATTTAATAGCTAGTGATAGTGTGTCTTCTTTTGAAAGGTCACCTTTTAATTGATTTAGGCAAAGCAGTGAGGTGCCCATAAATTTCTGGTGTTCTATCTGCTGAAATTTGATAAATTTTTGGTAGTTCAGGGTTAACAAATTTTTTGACAGGAATTAAGGTTTTATTCACCTGCTGAAGGGTGGGGTCACTTTAAGTATTTAGTATGGAAGGGGGTTGCAACCTGGGCTGAGGATGGAAAAAGCAAAGAATTTGTAATGTTTATAAGCTACCTTATAAGGCCAAGCTCTGTAAAGGCCACACCTTGTGTAGAATTTTAATTTTGTGTAGTTATCCATATCAATATTGGAGAGTTTATAATATTGTATCTAGGTTCTAGGAAAAATAAAAGATACTGGAAGTTGAAAAAAAAAAAGAATATTTTTTCAATTTTTTTCTTTTTTGGCCATTTGTATTTCTTCTTTAGGGAAATGTCTGTTTAAATCTTTCACTGATTTTTTAAATTGGCTTGCTTGCTCTTTCATTGTTGAGTTGTACAAACTCTTTATCATATATGTGCTTTCCAAATACTTCCTCCCATTCACTGAGCTGCCTTTTAACCTCCTTGATAAGATCTTTGAATCACAAAAGTGATTAAATTTGAGGAATTTCTCTTTATCTATGTTTTCTGTTGTTGCTCATGCTTTCAGTGTTCTGTTAAAAAATCCATAACCAACCACTAGGTCTTGAAGATATTTCCTTACATTTTCATCTAGGAGCTTTCTGGGTCTAGCTTTTATATTTAGGTATTTCAGCAGTTTTGAGTTAATTTTTGCATAAGGTGTTGTAGCAGTTTGATATTACTTATGAATTCCAAAATAAATATTAGATTATGTTTGTAAACTGGTCTGTTCCTCTGGGAATTGTATTAGATTCAGAGGTTTCACTTTTACTTGATTAAATTATGGTTAGGGCTTTGATTGGTCACATCAGTAGGATAACATGGGTGAGGAGAGAGTAGGAGTTTTGATGCTGGAGGCCCAGGAAGTAAATACACAGAGAAGAAGAACACAGAGTAAAAGAGACAGCTCATTAAACATGGCAGAAGCCCCAAGAAGAGAGAGTGCCTGACAGTCTACACCTAACCTTGTGGAGAGAATAAAACAGCTGAGCCCAAAAAGAATCGATGCCCAGGGAGAGAAACAAAGCCTATGCCAGCCTACAGAAGGAGGCTGGGACCACAGAGTCTCAGTAGGAAGAAGACTGAACCCTACAACACATGGCAACAGACTTTGGTGAGGGAAGTAAATTACATTTTATGGCTTTGTGACTGTAAGTTTCTACCCTAAATAAAAACCCTTTATAAATGCCAACAGATTTCTAATACTTTGCATCAGCACCCCTTTGGATGAGTAATACACATGTAATATAGGGGTCTTCTCCCTTTCTTTTGGATATAAGTGTTGTCAGATTTTCTCTAGGTTATTGGTTAAGCTACAAGAAATAAATTTCAGTATCAAGCCAGGTTAGTTAGGTCAGTAATTTATTAAGGAAGGGAGGGAAGGAAATGGGAGAAAATAACAGATTTTGGGTCCCAGGTAGAGAGGAAGGGGCTGAAAACTGATCAAATAGGGCCAATTTACAGACTACTATTCCCCATTACAGATTATAAATCCCCAGGTTTTACTTGTATGCTATTTCAGGCAGGGGGCAAGAAGGCAAGAACAGTGGACAGGAGGTAAGAACAGGGCCTGGTTTGGCCTTTGTGCTTGCTTTTTGAACCATTAATTATTATGTCCTTTTGTTAATGACACGGTAGGAGTCTCAGCTGCTTGCTGTTTTGATTGATTACACCACACATCAATTCCCTGGGAGGGCCCAATGATAAGACCCCTGGAGAATATCTGGGGCTTATCCTGGCTTCTGGAAGAAATCTCGTTCTGAATGGGAGTTCTTGCAAATTTTTTCCAGCAGCCATCTTGAGGATACTGATGGCAATGTGGGCTTTCTTTCCAGGTTCCAGATCCATCTATTGATTCCCTAATTTATTAGCCTGCTACTAGGATATTCAGTTTGTCCAGCACCATTTGTTGAATAGACTGTTCTGAACCAGCTGGGTCGGTTTCACAGGCTTGTCAAACATCACTTGGCCAAAGATGTTAGGGTCTGCTTCTTAACCATCAATTCAATTCCATTGGTCTATGTTTCTTTTGTTGCTCATAATTTGGGCATAAGTTTAAGAAACTAATGCCTACCACAAGAAATTGAAGATGTTTCATTCATTTTCTTCTGGGAGTTTTATGGTTGTTGCTGTTATATTTAGGTCATTGATATATTTTGCATTAATTTTCATATGAGGTGTGAGATAGATTTCTTTCTCTCTATTGGATATGGATATCCAGATTTTCCAGCACCATTTGTTGAATAGACTGTTCTGCCACAGCAACGTGGGTTTGACAGGCTTGCCAAATATCACTTGACCATAGTTGTGAGGATCTGCTTCTAACCATCAATTAAGTTCCATTGGTCTATGTTTCTTTGGTTGCTCACAATTTGGGTGTAAGGCTTAAGAAAATAACACCTACCAAAAGAACTTGAAGATGTTTTCCTACATTTTCTTCTAGGAGTTATATTTTTGTCACTTTTTCATTTAGGTCCTTAATACATTTCGAGTTATTTTTTGTATAAGGTGTGAGATAGGGACCTTTCTTTTCTTTCTTTTCTTCCTTTCTTTCCTTTCTTCCCTTCCTTCCTTCCTTCCTTCCTTCCTTCCTTCCTTCCTTCCTTCCTTCCTTCTCTTTCTTTCTTTCCTTCTTTCTTTCCTTCTTTCCTCCTTTCCCTTTCACACTCTCGCCCTCCTGCTCTCCCGTGCGCTCTTGCTCTCTTTCTCTCTTTCTCTTTCCAGCATGGATATCCATTTTTACCAGCATAATTTGTTGAATAGACATTTCTGGCTCATTTGGGTAGGCTTAACAGCCTTGTCAAAAATCACATGAGTTCAGAATTGAGGGTCTATTTCTGAGTTCCTGATTTGGTTCTTTTCAATCCGCTTGTCCTTATGCCAATACCATGCTGTTTTAAGCAATGTAGCTAAGTAATATGATTTAAAGTCCAGAAGTGAGAGTCCTCCAACATCTCTCTTACATTTTAAGATGTTTCTGGTTATTTGGGGTCCCTTACCTTTCCAAATAAATTTGATAATTATGTTTTCCATTCTTGAAAAAGTGCTGGTGGAATTCTTATTGGGATTGCATTGAATCTATGTCAGTTTCAGTAGAATTGACATCTGAACAATATTTAATCTTCCAATCTATGAACACAGAATATTCTTACATTTATTTAGGTCTTTTCAGAATTCTTTTGTCAATGCATTGCAGTTTTCTAAATACAAATGCTTTATGTCCATGGTTACATTTATTTGTAAATACTTTATTCTTTTAGTTGCTGTTGTAAATGGATTTTTTTGTCCTGATTTCCTCCTCAGATTGCACATTACCAATTGTATTAGTCAGGGTTCTCTAGGGAAACAGAATCAACAGGAGAGATCTGTACATAGTATGAGATTTTATAAAATTCTCTCACATGACCTTGGGGATGCACAAGTCCAAATTCCACAGACATGGTGCACACCAGGTGCTCTGAAGAAAGTTCTTAATGAGTTCCCAGGTGATGCTGGCAGTCTGAAGTAAAGCTAGAAAATTCTCTCTGAATGCTGAAATCACTTCCCCTTTGAAGGCATCCAACTGATTGGATAAAATGTCACTCATTGCTGTGGCCATCTCCTTGGTTGGTTATAGCCATTTATGCAATCATCTCACTGATGAGTAAAGTCCATAAGTGTCCTTGTATCTTAATCAGCCCAGTGCTTGGTTGTCCAAACAACTAGGCACACTTACCTGGCTGAGTTGACACATTAGCCTAACTATCACAGGGACTAACTGAGGAGATGTTCTTCAGGATACAGTGTAGGTAAGGAGATGTTAAACAATAAATGAAATATAAACAACATAAACATAATGATGAATTTAATTATATTATAGTTGAGAACTTCTTTTCTTCAGTAAATATAAACAATCACCAAGTCCTGTGTAACAAACTGAATTTATCTGCCACTCATCATGTAGATAGAAATTACACAGGAGAGGATTTCCATAATGTGTGCCTGTGAGTCTGTGTATGTGCACATTCAGCAAATGAGAAACCTGTTAAATATCTGGCAATATAAATCATTTTTAATAAGTTGAGGAAAGAAAACTCTAAAACATTGGTAATGTCATTTGTACAGCCAATTTAGAAGACTGTATCAATATACTTAGGCTATGCTATATCTGAGTGAACCCTCAATTATTAGTGTAGAATTAATTCTAATTCATGGTTCATGTCCTTGGTGTGTTAACTACATCTCTTCACTCTGGTGTCAAAGCTGATTGAACAGTCTTTAGCCAAATGTCAAGAGAAAACACTTTATGGTAAATATAATCAAGAGGATACATATACTTTCTTCTCTCCATTTGTCTTTATTGGGTCTATGTTTGCTTCATGTAAGAGCTTCATAGCAATAGTGTACTGGAAAAAAACCCTCTGATAAGGAGGATCAATAAAATTATTAAGAATGATAAAACTATATATATGACACATACTCTATTAACTTGAAATGTTTGGGCAGGTAATACACAATGGGCACACATTATGAACAAAATTTTTTTTGTGTTTAATCTTCCCAGAAACTGCAATTCCTGGGATATTGCAGCATGTTAAGACAAAGAGATACTTACAGATGCAAATTACTACTAAAACTTGCAGTTAATTCTTTTAAAATTGACTCACACCATCAATTTATATTTGTAGGAACTACTGTATTATTTTCTCTGTTATAATAGATAGGTGTGCATGGACCTATTCTTATGGAAGAAGTTTGCACCTCTTTAACTGCTCCCATTTGAGCTGTTGGCCCTACTGAATACATAGCACACAAACATGTGAGAGGTGAATATAAGATCAGAACTGACGTCATGAGCTGGGTTTTACTAATTCATTAATTCACTTGAGGATTGTATGTTTCTTGTTTATATATTTCCTAATGTTTTGAACACACATCCAGGTGCAGCACTGAGGCTGAGCTCCCACCAGGAAAAGGGAATCAAGAATAGAACTGAGAAGATGGTTTCAGTTAAAGTGGGCACTCACCATCTCTCTTGCGTGAAACAGCCTGGGGGTGGGGTGGGAAGATCCTGCCTGAGTGAGCTTTTTTTGGGAACCCACAGAGCAGGAGGCTTCAGGGCAACAATCTTGAGAAAGCCGGACAAAGAGCTAAATTGCTCAAGGTAAAACCATAAGTTTCTCACTCTGTGGATGGAAACTATGGATGACTAAACCCCACACTGAAGGCAAAAACCTGCTGCAAGCCTCTACTCCTGCTGGCCACCAAGAGGGAGAGAGCAATCTCTGAGACTGGGAGGGTTCTGAGGAAGAGTGGGGAACGGTTTCCTATCTGTGGATTTTGATGCTTGGAACTCCTTTGAGCTTCAGGGAGCATACCAACCCACTATAGGTGACACCAGGAAGAGGGGAGAGGTTAATCTGCTGAGGCAGCCTGATTTACCTAACCACTCTGGGATGGAGAAAATTGGTGTGTGAGAGAACAGAGTCAGGCAATTGACTAGTCTCATGCTGAAAACTATCAAAATTTCAACTCCCTTAAGAGAGGTGGTAGGTAGGAAACACTTAATAAGCTTCCAAGAGCCTATTTAGGGTCCCCTGGGTGGAGAGGGTGGTCTGGAAGAAGGTTGATAGTCATTTGTCTGTATTGAATTTGAATTTTAGAAGGGAACTTAACCTGACCAGGAGAGATGAGGGGGCATCCATTCACACTGGCTATTGTGTCCTATGAACCTGAGAGAGAAAGCAATAAGAATAGAAAGGGGCAGAAACAGACAGGCTCCTAATCAGCAGAAATCTACCAAACTGCAGTAAATCAAACCTGCCTGAAGGAAAGCGACAGGGCAGCTTTCTGCAAAAGTAAAAGACCCAACAAGAAAGTTTAGTGCAGTGGAGGAGTTTTTGATTTGAATAAATGATGTCCCTAGTTCTATTCTCAGCTCCTCTTCGAGTAGTGATCCATTGGGATATCAAACATCCAGCAGATACTTTAGGACAGGGATAACATAGACATTATTTTTGCATTAGCTCCTCTTGAGTCTCTTATTTTTCCTTTTAAAAAAAGCTTACTTATTTAAAAATTTAAATTAGTTTACTTGTTAAAACATATTTCAAAACCTGAATAGTTCAGACTGCAGGGTAATTGATTGATGAACACTGGGAGCCTGAGAAGCTACTCAGAGACCTAAGTGTGAAGCGTGTTTTCCCTCAGTGTTTGACTGGTTGCTTGTATGTTTTCTTGTTTTCTTGTCTTTTGTTTTTTGTTCCACTTTCTCCCCTACCCCCCCAGCCCATTTTTAAAAATTAGGTGCTGCTGGCTTGTTTCTTGTTTGCTGTGTTTCCTCTTCCTTGATCTCCACTTTTCTGTTTATAGGAATTTTGTTTACTAATGCTTTCCCTTTTCCTTCCTTCATCTTTCTATCTTCCACTTTCTCTTTTTTTTTTTTTTACATTCCACTTCTCTTTGTTTAGTCCTCAATTTTTGTGGTTTTTATTTCTATCTCATCTATCCTGTTTGCTTTCTTTTATTAACTTTTTTTCCTTTCTGTCTTTCATTTTCTCTTTCCCTCTCTCCTCATCATTCTGGCCTTTCAATTTATTCTACATATTTTTCTCTACTCAGTTTCCCATTTCATTGTAGGTACTCTACTTCATTATTCCTATTACTTTACACTGCTTACATGTGGTAAATATTCATTTTCCAAAGTCTTATTTGGTTGCTCTTCTAACTTTTACTATTATTAATATTATACTTTTCTTTTCTTTCTTCTTTTGCTATCACAGTCCCTAATCATTTTAATTCAAGGGAACATAGACAATAGCAAGGAAATAGAATGAGAGGATCCAAGTGTCAAAGAAAAAATTTAACACAAACACAAAAAAAGCCACAAAATAAAACCCTAGATTAGAGAGAGAAACTAATTATCTCAATAAGCCCATCAAGATAAAAAGATGACCAGACAGCAAAAAATAAAATAAAATAAAATAAAATAAATAAATAAAAATAAAAATTACAAACCATACTAAGAAACAGGAGGACATGGCCCAGTCCAATGAACAACAACAACAACAAAATCAGGAAGAGATGCAGACAAACAAACAACTAATTAAAGCTGTCCAAACAATATCATGGGTCAAATTAATGAAGTGAAGGAAGAGATTAAGGATATTAAGAAGACACTGGGAGAACATACTGAAGAAATTGTAAATTTACATAAAAATATAACAGATACGATGATGATGAGTGGCACAATTCAAGAAATTAAAAAGACCCTGGAAGCACATAACAGCGGATTTAAAAAGGCAGCAGAAAGAATTAGTGATGTGGAAGACAGAACATCTAAATCATACAGGTAGTAGAACAGATAGATAAAAAGATAGAAAAAATCCAGCAAGGACTTAGAGATTTGAGCGACAACACAAAATGCACAAACATATGTATTATAGGCACCCCAGAGGGAAAACAGAAAAGAAGGGGACAGATGGAGTGTTGGAGGAAATAATGTCAAAAAACTTCCCAACCATATGAGGGAGATGGATGTACATGTCCAAGAAGTGAAGCACACCCCAACCAGTACAAATCTCAATAGGCATACTTCAAAATATATATTCATCAAACTGTCCAATTCTCAAGACAAAGAGAAAATTCTGAAAGCAGCAAGAGCCAATAGAACCATCACATACAAGGGAAGCTCAGTAAGATAAAGTGCTGATTTCTCATCTTAATCAATAGAGGAAATAAGGCAATGGTAAGACATAGACAAGGTGCTAAAAGAAAAATAAACTCCCATCCAAGAATTCTTTATCCAACAAAGCAGACATTCAAAAAAGATGGAAAATTCAAAATATTCATAGAATAACAGTAATTAAGAGAGTACATCGATAAGTAAACTGCCCTTAAAGAAATACTAAAGAGTTCTGCAAGTTGAAAGGAAAAAACAGGAGACAGAAAGTTGAAAGAGAGTGTAAGAACAACTAAAAAGACAAAAAGAGAAATAAAAACAACATAAGACATACATAAACCTAAAGAAAAAATGCTAATGTAAATAATTCCTTGAGAATAATAACACAGAATATTAATGGATTAAACTCACCAGTCAAGAGACACAGATTGGCAGAATGGATGAGGAAATATGACTAATCAATAGGCTGTCTGCAAGAAACGTATCTTAGAACCAGGGATTCAAGGAGCCTGAAAGTGAATGGCTGGAAAACAATCTTACAAGCAAACAATAACCAAAAAAGCAAGGGAGTAGGTATACTAATATCAGACAAAGTAGACTTTAAATGCAAAATTATTGTCAGAGACAAACACAGACACTATGTATTAGTAAAAGGGGTAATCTTTCAAGAACAAAGAACAATCATAAACACTTAAGCACCTAACCGGGGCACCTCAAAATACATAAGACAAACAGTGGAAAAACTAAGGGAAGAATTAGATACTTCTACAATTATAGTAGGGAAATTTAATACACCATTATCACCATTTGACAGGACATATTGCCAGAGAATCAGTAAAGAAACAAAAACTTTGAATAATATATTAGAATATCTGGACCTAATAAATATACAGAAAACTATACCCAAATACAGCGGGATATACATTCTCCTTGTGTACACATGGATTATTCTCCAGGATAGATCACATGCTAAGCCATAGAAAATTTCTCAATGAATTCATAAAAATTGAAATTATACAAAGTAACTACTCTGATCACAATGGAATGGAGCTGGAAATAAGTAAGGGCTAAAGAATTAGATTAGACACAAAGATATAGAAGTTAAACAACACACACTTAGACAAAGAGTGGTTCAAGAAGGAAAACTCAAATCAGTAACTACCTTGAAATGAATGAAAATGACAACAAAACATACCAAAACATATGGGATATAGCAAAAGCTGTACTGAGAGGGAAATTCATAGAAATATATGCATATATCAAAAAAGAAGAAAGAGCTAAAATCAAAGACCTAAATGCACAGCTGGAGGAATTAGGAAAAGAGAAACAAAATAACCTCAAAGGAAGTAGAAAGAAGGATATAACAAAGATTAGAGAAGAAATAAATGAAATAGCAAAAAAAGAAAGCACATAAAAAAGTAAACAAAACCAAAAGCTGGTTCTTTGAGAAGATCAAGAAAATTGCAAAACCATTAGCTAGACTAAAAAAGAATAAAAGATAGAAGAGCCAAATACACAAAATAAGAAACGAGGAAGGAGATATCACCACTGATCCAAGAGGTATAAAGGATATCATAAGAGAATACTTTGAAAAATTATATGCCAACAAGTAGGATAATTTAGAGGAAATGGACAAATTCTTAGAAACTCACAAGCAGTCTACATTGACAAAAGAAATTGATAAACTCAACAGACCAATCACAATTAAAGAGATAGAGTCAGTCATCAACAACTTCCCAACTAAGAAGAGCCCAGGACAAGATGTCTTCACAGCTGAATTCTATGAAACATTCCAGAAAGAACTAACACAAAGACTACTTAAACTATACTAAGAAATGGAAGTAGAAGGAACATTGCCAAACTCATTCTATGATGCAAATATGACCCTAACACCAAAGTCAAACAAAGATGCTACAAGAAAAGAAAACAACAGACCAATCTCTCTAATGAACCCAGATGCTAAAATCTTCAACAAAACACTTGCTAATGGTATTTAACAGTACATCAAATGAATTATCCACCATTAACCAGTGGGTTTCATTCCAGATGTGCAAAGATGTTTCAATGTAAGAAAATTAATCAGTGTAATACACCACAGAAACAGATTGAAAGAAAAAACCCACATGATCATCTCCGTAGATGCAGAAATAGCATTTGACAAAATACAGCACACTTTCCCATTAAAAACATAGCAAAAGATATGAATAGAAGAAAACTTTCTGAACATGATAAAGGGTTTATATGAAAACCCACAGATAACATCATATTCAATGTTGAAATCCTAAAAAACTTTCCCTCTAAGGTCAGGAAAAAGACAAGGGTGCCCACTGTCATGACTCCTATTTAACATTTTGTCAGAAGGACTTGCTCAAACACTGAGAGAAGAAACAGATATAAAAGGCATCCAAATTGTAAAGGAAGAAGTAAAAATTTCACTATTTGCTGTTGATATGATCCTATACATAGAAAGCCCTGAGAAGTCTACAACAAAGTTTCTAGAACTTATAAATGAGTTTATTAAATTGGCAGGTTGTAAGATCAATTCAAAAAATCAGTATTATTTCTGTATACCCATAACGAACAATCTGAGGAGGAAGTCAAGAAAATAATATCATTTAGAACATTAAATAAAAGAATCAAATACCTAGGAAAATTTTTAACTAAATATGTAAATGACTTATACACTGAAAACTACACAACACTGTTAAAGGGAATCAAAGAAAATATAAATAAATGGAAGAATATTCCCTGTTCATCAATAGGAAGACTAACCATCATTAAGATGTCTATCCTACCCAAACTAATCTACATATTTAATGCAATCCCAATAAAAATTAACACCACATTTTTTACTGAATTGATAAAGTTAACTATAAAATTTATTTGGAGGGGCAAGATGCCCCAAATAACCAAAGGCATTTGCAAAGGAAAAATGAAATTGGAGGAATCACACTACCTGACTAGAAAACATACCACAAAGCTACAGAGGTCAAACTGCTTGTTATTGGCACAAGGATAAACATACTGAAAAATGGAACTGAATTGAGAGTTCTGATATAGATCCTCACATATACAGTCAACTGATATTCAACAAAGCCACCAAGCCCACTCAACTGGGAGAGAATGGCCTCTTCAAGAAATGATGCTAGAGGACTGGATATCCATATCCTAAAGAATTAGAGAAGAAAGCCATCTCACACCATATACAAAAATCAACTCGAGATTGATCAAACATCTAAATATAACAGCCAAACCATAAAGACTTTGGAAGAAAAAGTAGGGAAAACTCTACAGGATGTTGTAAGAGGAAATGGTTTCACAAAGTTTACACCCAAAGCAAAAGCAGTTGAAGAAAAAAATAAATAAATGGAACCTCCTCAAAATTAAAAACTTTTGCACCTCAAAGGAGGTTATCAAGAAAGTAAAAAGCAGCCTACCCATCGGGAGAAAATATTTGGCATCTTTATATCTGACAGGAGTGTAATATCCAGCATATGTAAAGAAATCCTATACCTTAAAAATAGACAAACAACCCATTAAAAAAATGGGTAAGTATCTTGAAAAGACACTTTTCCAAGGAAGAAATACAAATGGCTAAAAAGCATATGAAATGATGCTCGGCATCCCTAGCTATTAGGGAAATGCAAATGAAAACTACAATGAGATATCATCTTACGCCCATTAAACTGGTGGCTTTTAAAATAACCCGGGACTACAAGTGGTGTAGAGGATGGAGAGGTATGACAACCCTCATCCACTGCTGGTGGGAATGTAGAATAATCCAGACATTGTGGAGGAGAGTTTGGCGGTTCCTCAAAAAATTAACTATAAACTGCCATATGATTCAGCAATCCATTGCTGGGGATCTATCCAGAAGCACTGAAAGCAAGGTCATGAACAGGCAAATGAGCACCAATGTTCATAGTAACATTATTCACTATTGCCAAAAGTTGGAATCAACCCAAATGCCCACCCACAGATGAATGGATAAACAAAATGTGGTACATACATACAGTGGAATATTACTCACCTGTAAGAAGGAATACAGTGTTAACACATGGGATAACATGGATGAATCTTGAGGACCTCATGTTGAGTGAAACAAGTCAGGCAATGAAGGACACATATTACATAACATCACTGATAGGAATTAAGCAAATTGAGTAGACTCAGAGAGCTATTGTCTGGAAGATAGATTCACAGGAATAGAAAGGGAGAAGAAGGTTGTGAGCCAACACCCATATGGACATAATCTATGGTAAGGTAAAAGTGTGTAGTTGGGCATTGAAGGGGTATGACAAGTGCGTAGTGATGCTATTGGTTTGTCTGGTGTAGGATTGACAGTTGGGTAGAGTGGGGAGGGTGGGTTTGACATTACATGGAACTGGGAGGAGGATTGGGGGAGGGACCAGGTGAACACTGGGGATTGGTGGGTATGGGGTTGAAATTACAAAGTTGGGAACACTGTTATGGCAATATAACATTGAAGGGTTACTGGTTTGAGGTGTTGGCAGTAGGGGGACATTTGGGACAGGGCACACCTGGAGCAGGCTTCTGGGGAATGTGCAGGTGATCATTTTGTCATAATATGTTGTATCAGTCGGCGGAGACCCACATAATGAGCAGGGAGGAGTTGTACTCCCATCCTGGGGAGGATCGATTTGTTTTCAAACAGAGGAGCAGGAATCTCTTGAGAGCATAGGTGATTCCTAATAGGGGAGGACAATCCAGTGTTGTCAATGTTGTTCCTAGTTACTATGATTCTTGTCACAGAAAGGAGTGAAGTCAGGTGGTCGCTGTTGGCCCCAAGGGGAGGGGTGGGAGTAATAGAATAGATAGAACAGGGGGTATTTAGGTGGCAACGTAAGTGTTCTACAAAATCTTGCAATGATGGTCATAGGCCATGTTAAATATCATGAAAATTTATACAAGTTTACATTCTAAAATATAAAACAATGTAAACCATTGACCATGGTTAGTAGCTATGTTTCACTATTTGTATATCAGTTGTTACAAATATACCATCCACATATAAAAAGATATTAATACAGGAAGGGGGAAAATGGGAGGATGTTGGATATATGGAAGTCCCCTGTATTCTCTATGTGACTTTATCATGACCTAAATCTTCTTTAAACCAAAATGAAAAAAGTAAGACACTGGGGAATAAATGGAAGAAAATGTCACTGTACATACAGGACAACAGTTATTACAGTGATTAAGGGCAAAATGTAAAAAGTATTTAAAAATATTTTTCATTATTTTTAATGTCCCAATATTTAAATTTTATTTTATTTTTAGTTTTTTAGAAAATTTTATATACTTTGTTTCTTATATTTAAACCTATCATTATTATTTCATTTTCCTATGAATTGTATTTGTCTATTTTATTGGATTCATGTTTGAAGAAGCATTAGAAAAAAGAAGTGTTACATCGGTGGCAGGGGAGGATCATTGGTGTGGGATGTCAGTGATGGGGGATACATGGGAGGAAGTTCACTTGGACATACATATAAGGTATATGATTGTGTTCAAATGTTCATAGTGCATTGTCACAGTGGATGTAGATTCACATAATAACCAAGAGAATATTGAATTCCCATCCTGGAGAGCTCTGCCACAGTCTCTAATGGAGCAACAACAGTCCTCCAAGTGCAGGTGCAAAGACTGGTGAAGGAAGATGGTCCAATGATGGGCTTTGATATTGATGACTATGCTTGTGAGAATTTGCTCTTGAAATTGAAAATTAACCTAGTGTTGTGGGGTGCCTAAGAGTTGCTTCCTGAGATCCTCCTTGTTCCTCAAATGTGGCCTCTCTCTAAGGCAAACTCAGCATATAAATGTATTACTTTCCTCCCAGCATGGGACATTGCTCCCAGGGATGAGGCTCCTGGCACCCAGGGATTACCACCAAGCACCAATTAGCAATGCAACTGGAAAAATACCTCAAATAACAGTGGGAACAGGTAAAGACAAATGAGTTACATAGCTAAGAGACTTCAAAGTGAGTCAAGACGTCATCCCAGATATAATGCTTATGCACATCTCAGCAGGATCTCATAGACTGCCAAATTGGTTACTACCCCAAATAGTGGGTATTCTGGGGGCTCTGGAGACACCCAGTCTTTCTGGTCAGAGCAGATAGCTCTGGAGTTTGGTGCCTCACCAGTGGGTCCTACTTCAGAGTTTATGCTCCTGAGAGTGAAAGAGTTAGACTCAGTTATAGCTTCCCTACACATGGCTTATCTGTCCCTTCTATTTGAACCTATACTTGGTGCTGAAGTTGGTAGGTGTACATCCAAGAGACTTGAATCTTTGTGCTGTCCATCTTCCAGGTGGACCCTCAGCAGAATTGCAACACCTACTCTCCAGTTCATTGGACTCACCTAGGACAACTAAGCAGGAGGTGAGAATTGGCACCATACCACCATACCAAGGAAACAAGAGAGCCTACAACTGCAAGCAAGAGATTCCCATACATTGGCTGTATGGTATCGAAGCCTCCTAATTAGAGGTAAAATGGACATCATTATCCTAGAATCTTCAGGATTGGGGAACCAGCTATGGACTGTAGTGGACTTACTGGTATTCTACTACAGACTTATTATGATTCCAGCAATGGAAGAAATGACAAGATTGATGTAAAACAGTGGCCACTGGAGGCTCTGCAGGCAGGGAGAAGGAAAAACAGGTGTAATACAGGGACTTTATTGGGACCTGGGGATCATACTAAATGACATTGCAATGACAGATATATGCCACTATGTCTTCACAAAACCTGCAAAATTGTGTGGGAAAATACGTAAACTACAATAAGAACTATGGCCCATGTTCAGTGGCAATATCCCAGGATGTGTTTATCAATTGCAATGAATGTTCCATACTAATGAAGGATGTTGTTTATGTGGGAGGGTGTGGGAGCTGTGGGGAGCAGTGCATATGGGAACCCCTATATTATTTGTGTAACATTTATGTAATCTAAGTATCTTTAAAATAATAAAATAATATATATTTTAAAAAAGGAGTAAAAGTGAAATATCAGTTTAAGGTAAGTTTCCAATTATTTGGTATTCATTCCTCAAGCAAGGAAGATATCTTTCTGTGTCAGTCCCTTCAATGTCTTACAGAATGCACCAAAGCCCCATGAGTTTGCTACTGCCTGTGCCATTTCATCTTCAGCATTCAAATCTTGGCAGCAAGATTAGCATGTTGTTGGGTGTATCTGGTTCTAAAAAGCCTTAAAGCTGGACTATTTTTAGAAATAGGGAATGTGCTGGGACAGCCTGTTCTGCAGGAGGAAACCAGTGGAGTGAGAGATCACAGCAAAGTTTCAGAGGCTTACAGAGCGGTACAAAGATTGCCTCCATTTTCCAAGCTGGAGGTGTGTTTTAAAAGGGCTCCTAAAGAGAAATGAGTTCACGTGGCTAAGAGACTTCAAAGAGAGTCGGGAGGTCATCCCAGAGGTAATACTTATTCATACCTCAGTAGGATCTCATACAACACCAAAGTGGATATCACCCCACACTGAGGGACCCCTGAGGGCTCTGGTGACACCCAGTTCCTATACAAGTGGGGATAGCC
>JAQZBX010047811.1:0-20377 GCA_029593785.1 Cabassous unicinctus
TCCCCAAAGGAAAGAACTTTTGGTGGAAAAAGCCTTATCAGGTTACAAATTCAGCCTTCAAATTAGTACTTACCCCCAATAAAATGTTTTTTTTCTACTGTTTTAATTTGAATTTGTTCTTTGGAGTTTGTTTTATTAGAATCTAAAAGGATCAAATTATGAGCCAGGGATTTCTGGCCACAAGCTCAAAGACCAGACCAACAGAGAAGTTCTTGGGGTCATCATCAGGTCATTGACTAATCTTGTCAGAGTTCTTACAATTCCATAGAGTTATTAATTCATCTGTTGATTTGATGTCACAATAGATGAAGAGGTACAAAGTGATACAGTTAAGAGTGGATAGACTTCTGGAGGTGAAGGTGGACAGCAAAAAGGAAGGAGAGGATGAAAAGCTGGGAAGACAGGTGATTTTAAATTTTTTCTCATTTCTTATTTAAAAAGGGGGCTAAACTTGACCAAGATAAACTGATCCCACTAAAAAATAGAAGAATAGAAAAAGACCAAGCTTCCGCAGCAAAGAAGCACCTCTCCATTCAGTCAATGTATTTGAGACCATTTTTACCCCATGAAATATTGATTTATTACTTCATTCTCCAGGATTGTAAATGGGAGGCCTCTGAATTGTGGTTTCTCCACTTTGTGTGGGCATTCAGAGGCCGTCGCTATTTTGCCTTCTATTTTCCATTGCCCATGGGCTCCATCTGGTCCAGATGCCTCTTGCAGGAGTTGACGGTTAAAAGAACAAGATGAGTCCCAAATAGGTGGACACTATTTTAATAAACATTTTCCTACTCATAGAATTATTCATCGATGCTTCTCTTACATTGAAAAGGGAGATTTACATTTTTGAATGCTGCATTTTGAATTAGGGTATAGAAAAAATAATACGTTGACCAATATTCCACTTGCCGTTGGTTATTTGACTACTGATTTGATTGCAGAATTGTTCTTGCGTTGTAATTGTTGTTTAGGCTAACCTAGACATTCAAGTGAGTTTCAAATTGCTGTTTTCAAATTGACTCATAGTCAAAATATACAGAAAATACATTATACATAGCTACAGATCAGGTTCAGTAATATTTTTCAAACTTCTCAATTCCGTTTGAAAAATAAGGTAATTATTGGCATAGAGAGAAATATTTTTAATTCCTTCAAGTGAAATATTCAAACATTAAACGATATAGGGGGAAGAAATACTATAAAAAGGAAATGGCAGTGACCATTTTCACACTCTGCAAAAAGGAAATGGCAAATATTTTGTCCTTATAATTTTTTCACTCATTTAGTAGAAACACCTGGTATGATTCAGTAATTAAATATAAATGCATAGCATTTTACAGTAGTTCTAAGAAATAGTATGATTCTATAACATCACCATCCCATCATATGCTAATAGGAAGTGAACCTTCAAATGGAGATCAAAAGCTCAAGGTATCTTCTCACCTCTAAAACCCAAAGCATATTTTCACACCGATCGAAAACATGTTGTGGAGTGAACAATTTTGAAGCATAAAAGGTTAACTTTTTAAAAATAAGAACTAGTGCTGAACTTTGGAAATTGAGTTTAATATTGCCCCCCAAATGGAAAACAGGACTTGCTATTTTCTCTTTATAACAGGCAGGAAAATGTGTGGGGCAAACCAGATACTACAGATTTGAATTCTGAAACTTCTGGAAATTTGTGGGCAGATTCGAGATTAGATGAATACTCTTCTGAAAGAGCAGGGCCTAGTGTCAAGTTTTCAGATGGGCTCCGTGTAGAAAGAACCCAGATGCTGGTGAGCCAGCTGGGCCCCTTGTTCCTCCTTCAGCTTTCATGGCCAAGAGTCTGGGTGCTGGGAATGAGCTAACTCAGGGATCCCAAGGCTGACACACTTCATAGGCAGGGCTTCTTCTCTAAGAATGTTGTGAGCTGAAATGACTGGCTTTACCCTGCTCAGACATTCTATCAACAGCCTAAGAATCCCCTTGGTTTGCCCAGAGCCAGAAATATCACTGGATGGTGAAAAATAGCTTCTCTGCATGTGGCAAACGTGACCGAGTGATCACCTGCTCTTTGTGCCCCCGAGCCTTTTGATGGAGGTGCAAAGGTGGGCAAGGTAGTCAGGTCCCTCCCCTTGTGGAGCTTACAGAAATAAGAAGTTGTCCAAGTTCATTGTTTAATCTGCTAATAGTAACCATTGGCTCTTCTGGAAGCTGAACCGTTTACTCCTTTTGACCTTTAGATAGAAGTCCCTGCCAACAAATCCCTTAGAATTCCTTAAGAGGAAACTATGTGTGAAACTCGTCCAATAAATTTTCAATAAGCCAGTCATGGAATCATGAAACCACCCGGCATCCAGCTTCCTCCTTCTCAGAGGGAAAGAAGGTCTCCTTGTGCTTTCTCTTGGCCTTGGGCAGCCCAGCTCCCAGTAATTGAGCAATCCTTTGCCAGTCCAAGCCAACATGCGGGACGTGGCATGGCTTCCACTGCTTCTAAACATAAACCTCTCTGTTCAACAGCAGCTCCTGGCTCTAGTCTTTTTCATTTCTCCAAACTGCCACCTCTGGTTGGCTTAAATAGCATTTTAACACATTTAAATTTTCTGTTCGAGGTGTGTTTTCAGACACAGAGTAAACACTCCTCCATTCCCCACCAAAATACGTTCCTGGGAGTCATTTCTAAGATAGCATGGGAGATTTAATTTTCATGGCTCAAGTCACCTCATCCTATAAATTTTCTTGGACCAGATTTCAAGAAGTTTCTTGATGTGTGTTTTGTTGGTGGTGGTGGTGATGGTGGTGGTTTTTTCCCCCTGCCTGTTTGTTTTAAATTCATCATCTATAGCAGGGGTTGAAAAACTATGTTCCCCGGGCCAGTTTGCGCCTGCCACTTGTTTTTGTAAATAAAGTTTTATTGGAACATAGCTATGCCCACTTAGTTAAGGATTGCCTATGGCTGCTTTTGTTTACAATGGCAGAATTGAGTAGTTGGGATGGAGACTGTATTGGCCATAAAACCTAAAATATTTACTATCTGACCCTTTACAGAAAAACATTTCCAGGACCCTGTCATCGTGTCATATAGCATAAAAGCCAACTTCCCATTGCCTATTAATGCCTTGTTTTCGTTCTCACACCAAGTTTACTGTTCTTTCCAGTTATTCTTTCTTGTTCATCCTTGACCTTTGGTTCATAATATTCTAAACACGGAACATCCCGCCTTTACCAAAATAACTGACATTTTGCCCGGCCTATAAATTTCACCTTCTTGATGAATTTGCAGTAAAGGAATTAATATGACTAACCTGTAGTTCCAACCCTGTGCCCACATCTACAGTATTCTCTTGCCAAGAGGGTATAGAAATGCATTTTTGTACATGTCCACACCCTTATACACCCATTTGTACACTTTTGTATTGGCATGCCTTTTTCAAATTGATATATATCCTTTGATTTTTATCAATTGAATTTAATTTCGCATCTAACTATGTGCTGTGTGCCTTGGAGGGTGATTTATGCCCCAAGTATGGTATAAGATGATATTATTAAGCTTACTCTGCAGATGTCAGAACTGAGGTTCAGAAAGGTTTTTAGGTTATTTGTTCAAGTTTATAAAGCTGGTAAGTGGCAGAGCCAGAATTTAAAGCTAGGTCAACCTCACTCTCAATTATCTACAAAACGACTTCATTTACCTCACAGTACCAGGGATTAATAAAGCATAACCTACTTTAGCCATTCTGATGGAAATATATCTAAACATTTCACATACTTCCCCAGCATCTCATTACATCACACTAACTGTAAGTTAAGGTCTTCTGGGTGAGTCGCATCGTAACTATTAATATAAGTTATTTTATGGAAGTGTAGAAGAATCTGAATCTGTAATATGGTAATACATCATTCCCGACTGACTTTGAAAGTCTGGTTCAACCCTACTCTGACAGAGGAAAGAGGATTAGTTGTACTTTTTGGCTGCTATTTCACTCTTTACTTCCATGCCTCTACTTGGCTAGGTAAGCTTGAGTGGAAAGTAAAACCGAATTGCTTGAACGGCCGTATTGTGCCCTGGTGAAGAAGACAGACTTTGGAGAACACAGCTGTACAGTCCAGTCCGGGCTGTGCCCATTGTTAGCTGTGTAACAGCCCCTCTGAGCCTCAGCTGCCTCCATTGCCCAGAGGGTTTAATCGTGCTCTCAGTAGGAAAAAAAGAAAATGCTGCACATGAATCAGGCCTACAGGAAGCACCCCACAGGTGGTGGTTACTATTATTAGATTATTGAGGATACTCTTTCACTTGGATGCTTGGAGACCATTTAGACCTACTTCCTTAATTCTTAGAGGTACTGCCAAGACCTCCAAAGAAGGCCAAGTGACGACTGATATTCGAGTTCTTTGCATTCTTCCGGCCTATCTTCTTTACTGCATACAAGCGGAACATTTTCTGTTCTAGCTTCTATGGCTAGTACAGAGCATCATTCGCTAGAAGTGTACAGTAGAGGTGTTTGACAAAGATTGATTGTTACTGTCAATCGAGACTCGAATCCTTTTCTTTAGAGCCCCATCTTCAAGGCACTGCTGGCCACAGACAGAGAAACAATCAGTCTTCGTGTCCAGCCAACCACGGCTCTCCACTGGACCTCCTGGGAAAGAAGCAGAGAACCACAAATTTAATAATACACTAATGTGAAGGAAAACTGGTGAGTGGGCCAACATCTCAGCCTGCCAATATGGCTTTCTACTGGGCACCACAGTCATGGATCTGCAGGCACTTAGGTTTTACTCTTTCTTAAGGGTGCAACTGTGTACCTCCTAGATTTCTTCAGAAGGGATCTGGGACAGGGTCAGATATGGGAACTGGCTCAGTGTTCCCAAAAACCTTCCTAGGGAAAGGAACTTAGTCTTTTCTTTGTACGGCTCTGTAAAGGTGTGCAGTGGACCAGTGAGTGATTGGCAGTTCTAGGGAAGCAAATTTCAACTTGGCCTTCAGGAGGCACTTTGGAACAAGCTCTCTTCCCAGAGAGTAGAGCCCCCAAGAAGTCTATAGAACTCTCGAGGGAGGACATTCAGAGGGGAATCGGCATTAGCTGCCAGTTGAGAGAAGGTCTTTTTGAGCTCTGAAATCCTCTGGTTCTAAGACTTTGCAAAACTTCATCTTACCACTTCTGATGGACTACTAGTCCCGAAGCCTAGAACTCACAATGCTCCTGGCAAGGTTTCCTGAAGCACTGCTCCCAAACTTGGACGTGTGCAGGGACCACCTGGGGCCCAGGGAAAAAGCAGCTTGTGGTCAGTAGGTCTGAGGCAGAGCCTGAGATTCTGTATTCTAACTAGTTACTAGGTGACCAGGTGCAGCTGCCCAGGACTGCACCTCCAGCAGCAGGGTTGTAAAAGACATTTGAATTCGGAAGGCTTGGGCAGTAATCCCGTTTACCACCCACCCCCACGGGGAAGTCAGGGGTCTGCACCAGTGCACACTCCCTCCTGCCTTGCTTCCACCCCCCCCCCAATGTTCTGCTTCTAATAAGGTCGCTATATGACTCGTCATCCAAGCCAGGGGTCTTTTGGAGTGAGAAGAGACACTATTAATAATTTCGCTGGGATCGAAACTAGAACTGAGATGTTGCATATCAGGTCCTCTACTGAGTGTTTTTGTTTTTTTTTTTAATATAAAATTCATGGTCTTACATCTTACTGTGTTCCTAAAACAGGACTATTTGTTTTCCCTTTGCTTTTGTGGGTAAAGGAAGCATCCTGGGTAATCTGCCCAAAGGGAAATGGAACAAGAAGCAAAAAACTGCTCAAACGGTAAATAAACTATTTAGGATCCGATGTGTATTCATGAGTCACAGGGGTGGGAAGAGGAACTTCACTGCCCTAGGTCGGTAAACCACAAACCCTCTGAATCAATAGCATTCAGTTTGCTGTTCTAATAATGGCAAACACCAAGGTGTACCACAGTGGGTGGAAGGGGTTTCCTTCCTTTTTTTCCTTATACAATGTTTGAACACAGCGTTAAGTTCATTCAGAGGAGGCAGGAGGGTTTTCTTCTTCACTCTCCGGGCTCAGGAGTGGGGCTTCTGCACTGGGCTCCGTGGGAGAGCATTTTAGCTCCCGCTAGGGGTCTTTTCACCTGGGGGTGGTCCCTTGCCAGCCATCCTTTTGTTGCATTTAGCCGAGAATCCACCCGAGACCCTTAGAGTGGATTTTTTTTTTTTTTTAAAGGGGTGTTTCTGTATTTCATTGACTCTTCACAAAGACCCAGGAGGCTGGCAGCCCTCCACTGTAACCAAGGAAGAGACAGGGCTGCCAAATGCTTGGACTGCCCCAGAAGGAAGCTGGGAGTTGAGCTCATGCCTTCTGGGCTCCAAAGTCACTGTTTACGTTCATCAGAGAACCACTTTCAGGGCGCAGGTGGCTGCAGTCATCTCCCCCTGCCTTCGTCTGGCAGATGAGGAAACTTAGCCCAGAGGATGACGGATTTTGTCAGGCACATAACACACCAGCGAGGAATGCAACTGAATAAGAAGCATGTTTTTGATTTCTGGACTAAGGTCTCTCCTCTTCCACGCGATGCCTCTAAAGTAGCCCCACAGCCACAGCGGTAGAGGCTGCCAGCTTCACCCTCACTAGAAGAGGAGGCAATCGTGCACAAGAGTCACCAGCTCTATCGCCACCGGCCTATCCAGGTGTTCACTATGCAAGCACAGGTGTGTGTGAGTGGCCACATGTGTGCGTGCACATGTGTGTGCATGTGTGAGATTGTGCATGTGCGTGAGTGTATGCATGTTTTGAGTGTAGAAAGGCACTGAGAGGAGAACTTCTTTTTAAGTTATTGTGCTTCCTCAGCACAGATTTAAGGTAAATATTATGATCCACACTTTTCCGATGCTAAAGCCCACAGCACAGAAAGGCAAGTATGCAGAAATCCTATCCATCTGGCACTGGAGAATGAAATGCGCTGGTTTTCCCTTTATTATAGAAGTTGTGGGTTTACGGAACAATCATGCATAAAATCCAGTGTTCCCAGATACCACCCTATTATTAATTCCTTGCATGGGTGTGGTACATTTACAACAATTGATGATAGCACATTTTTATAATTATATTATTAACTATAGTCCCTGGTTTAACTTAGAGTTCACTATTCGTATAATGTAGTTCTATGGTTTTTTTTAAATTAATTTTTAGTCTGTTACCATATATGCAATCTAACATTTCCCCTTTTAACCACATTCAAATGCATATTTCAGTTCTGTTAATTACATTCATAATGTTGTGCTACCACCACTACCATCCATTACCAAACCATTTCCATCATTCCAAATAGGAACCCTGTACATTTTAAGCCTAAACGATGCTCTTTATAATTCAATATTTGGGTGAGATAACGCAGACTACCAATTCTCAATGTAAAACATTGTATTAGGGAGTTATAAGGAAAGTAACCTTATTTTTTCCATGATCCAGAAAGCACTCTAAGGATCCTGCAATGATTTACATTAGAAATAGAGGTAAATATCACACTTGATTATGGAGATGTGCTAGTTAATAGAAATTGCTGGTTAATCTATTGGTCTAAGAGCACAGATTTGTAATCGACAGACCTGGCTTGCTCTCAAGTTCATCCCAAAATAAAGCCAAAATGAAAAGGCTTACCATCCATCCATATTAAGACATCTTGCCATTGGTAGAATAACAGTTGTTGACAGCTATTCTGTACACACTCAAGGGCACAAAGCACATCTCTTTCTTGAGTTAAAATGAGATGCAAAGTGGCAATTAATGCCACGGAATTTATTAGATCACACCATATGAAATTGCCAATATTCAGCCGTGTTGTTTTAACTGACAAAAAATGATAATTTCATATGGTTCAACCCCACCTTTTCTTAAACTTTAAGAAAGAGAGAAATGGCCATGACAGACCTATCAACCCTTTAGGAAAATTAATCTAGATCACAGAAGGGAAAGCTATAATCAGCTTTCCAAAGCAGGTTGTAATGATTCTCCTACTTTTAAAGAAATCCCCTTGCTCTTTCTTCAGCATCAATTCAGCCTGTAAGAAGAGCAAGATCTGTAAAGAAAGACTCAGAATTAGGCACCTCAGTATTTTATCAAAATTCCAAGGTTTTGGTAGATGGGAATTGGTGATGAAAGAGGTGGAAAATCTGGCCTTTTGGGCCTGGCTCTATGCCTTGCTATTTGGACATCTGGGGGTATTTCAGACCCAACCTTCTGTAAATAAATTAAAAATAAAACCCCAAAACTCCTTTCAATCCCATCTCTGGCCATTCTAAGCCTACCATTTATCTCTTTATATTACAGTCAACTCCAGAGGTTCTCAAACTTTGTGGTCTCAGAACCCCTTTATACTCTTAAAATTTATCGAGGACTTCAAGAGCTTTGCTTTATGTGGATTACATCTATTAGTATTTAATGTATTAGAAATTAATATGTTAGACATTTAAGAATATTTTTATTAACTTCTTTAAAATAACAATGAAAAACCCACTGCAAGTTAACGTAAATAGAATATTTTAATGAAACAATCTCCCTGCTGAACCAGAAAAATTGGCTCGAGAAGAGTGGCATGTTAAAACACCTTTGCACATCTCTTCATTGACTGGCTTGACAACAGAAAGCTGGATTCCCATATCTGCTTCTGTTTTCAATCAGCTGTGATAGCACGTCATACAACATCTGGAAAACTCCAGGACACTTGTAAGAAGCAAATAATGCCCGAGCATCACAGTATTATGAAAATAGTTTTGACCACATGGACTTCCTGAAACGACCTTGAGGACCCTTGGGGGTCTCTGGACCATACTTTTAGACTTCCCTATGATGTATTAAAGCTTATCAGTCATTTACACTTCAGTGTGAATGTGATTCACAAGTCGTTTTCTAAGGGAGCTCTGCTAGGGGAACAGCAGAGGATAAGACTGAGGATG
This sequence comes from Cabassous unicinctus, assembly GCA_029593785.1. NCBI lineage: Eukaryota > Metazoa > Chordata > Mammalia > Cingulata > Chlamyphoridae > Cabassous > Cabassous unicinctus. The sequence continues at coordinate 8,934 of JAQZBX010047811.1, forward strand.
AAAAGGGCACAAACTGCGCTTCTCCTGCCTGGCCTGGCCCCGGCTTGATCTGGGTGGGCTACAGCTGGTCTGTCTAAAGTTGCCTCTGGCATCAAGCTCTCCCTGGCCAGCTCACATTTCCCTTCTCTCCTTACTTTGGAGACGATTTGCTATCACTGATAGAACCCTGTCATGCACTTCCAGTCTGGCCTTCCCCCTTTCCACATTTCCAAATGATCTGTGATATGGGTGATTTTATGAGGCTTGGGGTAGAATATGAGGTGGTGTATAAGTCAGGTCCACTCAGGAGTTATTTGAATACAGAGAATTTAACATTTAGAATTAATCTATTATTGAAGGACTGAATGGGCAAAAGCGGGGGGGGCTCACAAAAGTCATAGAAGCAGGTGTATCCCCTCAAGTTGGGGTTTCAAAAGGAAGAAGTTGCAGCGACTTAGAAGCTCAGAGGAGAAGCTTGGGCTTTGGGACTCTGAGGAAGGGAACGGCTCAGCTCGTGCTGGATTCTCTGAGGGGGATGACGAGGCTGGCTCTGAGGGTTGGAAAGCTGCAAATGAGCTGTAGGAACTGCCACTGCTGGGGTGAAGAAGCCTTGCTGGGGAGATGCTGAAGGGCAGGAAGCACTCAGAAGGGAAGGGGGCAGGTACGGGCTCCTTCCAGCCTTGTGCTATCCCTCCAGCGCCTCCTCTTGGCAGAGCCCAAAGGGAGCAGCTGGCTGAGTAGATGCGGTTTGCAGAATCCCAGCCCCAGAATCACAGGTTGACTATAGGAAGGTGGGCTTGGAGGCAAGAGACAATCATCGAATAACAGACCATTCCCAACCCCCACTACGAGAAGCGCTGATCCTATTACAATAGCACCGGAGACGGCACACTGTCTCCGGGACGCACTGTTGTTTCTAAAGGGATCTAAAACCGTCTTCTTGCCGGACTCAGCACAGAAGCAGCAAAAGTGGACAACTTTCTATAGTGTCCCCTGCTCCTGTCTTCCTTAAATTCACCTGAAGAGGCTACGATTGAACCTTGAGGAAGCTGGATTCCTGGAAGCAGTAGGACAAATTACAGCCCCACAAGCTTTTCCTTTTAAATAGTTGCTCCTTTTCATAAAGGAGGGGGAAAAGCTTGCTTCTGAAGTTTCAGGAGAGCACCCCACACCTCAGCTTCTGCCACAGAGTCTTCACGGGGGGATGCTGGGCCATGGAGGAGAGGGGAGAGAAAACAAGCTGGCCAGCGCTGAATTTAATGGAAAGGATTTCCGAGTTCCCTTTAAAATTTTTTTTCCAGAATGTTCTCTCTTTATTTCCCTGCAATCTCATCCAATCAAGCTCACTCCCATTTTCGTTTAATCCTTTATCCACCTTAAAAGGCGACTCCCATTCTTTATTGATCTTTCTCACCTCCCGAAGGGTTAAGTAAAGGACTAAAAGGGCCGCTGGGATTATGGCTTGAAGTGTCAATTGCCTGGTCTAATGCGCCCTCTAGTGGTCAAAACCATTCAGTGCCTTCTTGCAGGCACTAGTTTAGACAGTTTGGCTATCATAGGACTTTTTTTTTCAAAACAACCACAACAGTGTATAAATGTATAAAGCCAAAATATGGGAAAAAACACACAAAGAAACACAAATGGCACAATTTCTATGGACAAAAATGTGTATCCGTTTAACAACAACAAGCACTACAGGTCCTGTCACTCAAATTTTTAAAAATTAGAATTTATTTGTGCTTCTGGTTGTTTTTATTAATGTCCCAATAGTATAATACCTTGTAATATTTTTCTCCTAACATACAGTTTTGGTTACTGAGATAAAGGTTATTGAGGATTCACTTCTGAGGACTAAGATAAAGAAATGGAAGCACAATAACCTATAATTAGATATAAGATGAATGTTCCTTAATGTTCAATGGAACATGTTGACTTTTTACCAGTCAGCTTATGGCTATTTTATGGGTAATTGAAAAGCCTGAAATTCAGCGACCTGTAAGTTAAAAAAAAAGTCCGCGTAAATTCACAGAGGTTGTAAGCACTTGAGAGTATCCTCAGATTATCTTCTGATACATTATTTTTTTCTGGAATCATCCTCTGAGCAAATTCCCCTGAGGTGCATTATCTCCTTTTTCTGCCTGACCCTGTCCTGGGTATATCAATGACTCCCCTCTGAATGGGAGAGCAGAATGGAAATGGTGGAATGTTCCAGGCTGAATGTCAGCTTTCCAGAGATGGAGAGTTCAAGCTTAAAGAGTTAAAATCAAAGTCCTGGATTCAGATCCTGGCACAGCTTTCATTGGCCCATGAATTGGGGTATCCTTATTTACCCCTCTGAGCCCTGGTTTTCCCAGCTGTACAATAAAGATAAGGGTTTCCTCATAAGAGAATCATGAGGATTCAAAGGGAGAGAGCCCCAATACTCCATGGCGCCAGCGCCAGAGGGCAGGAGTCTCATCTATTTTAGTTACCATTTACTCCTCAGTGCCTGGGAACTGAAACCAACATGCTATGGAAACAACGAGCAAAAATATCTTACTTGCTTGCTCCAGGAAATTTCTGCCCCTGGGAAAAATAAGACTGTGAAGTAGCAAAACAGCTTATCTATCAATACTAACATTCTCTCATCAATGCTTATTTCAAGACTTTTGCCTTGCTGGGCCCACCAATCTGTAACTGATAAGGTAAAAAACTCAGCCCAATTCCAATGGTTCCTCTCTTTGCAAAACCCGCCTGAAACACCACCCCTCCCATAGCCCCTGTAAATATCCTTTTCTGACTTCCCCTTCTGAGAGCCCACTAAGGCTCTGGCAGGTGCTCTTCTTCCTCTCTGCAGTAATTGTTTCTGGGTCACAGGTTTTTCCTAGTGGTGTTTCTGGGTACTCAAGAGTAGACATACAAATACATAGCAAATCCCGCAAACCATCTGTTGCCTTCCTACAGCTTCCTAGCAGAGATGGTGATAGTTGCTACAACTCAGGCCTCGGATTCACTCAGGACTCTATTTTTAAGACTTACTAGCTCTGTGACTATTTTAGTTTCCTTATTCCTAAAGCAAATACCAATCAGTGGGTTGGTTTAAATAATGGGAATTAACTGGCTCAGTTTTGAAACCAGTTCAAATCAAGGCGATGCTTTCTTCCTGAAGACTGGCACTCTGGGGCTGGCTGCCTGCCCTCCTTGGTCTTGGGATCCTCTGCCACATGGCAATGCATATGGCGGCCTTTCCTGACCTTCCCCTTCTCTTCTAGGTTCTGCTGACTTTCAGCTTCTGCTGCTTGCTCTGTGGTCTCTCTCTCTCTCTCTCTCTCTCTCTATCTCTATATCTCTATCTCTGTCTCTATCCCTCTTCCCCTCCCTCCTCCCCTCTCTCTCCCTGATGTTCCTTATAAGACCTTCGGTATTGGGCCATCCGGGGTCACACCTTATCTGAAGTGACCTCATCAAAAGTTCCTATTTACAAGGGTTCACACCCACAGAAATGGATTAAGTCTAAGAACACGTTTTTCTGAGGTACACAGCTGCAAGTCGCCACCGTGACCATGGTGAATTTACAAACTTCTCCAAGTTTTCGTTCCTTCTCTGTAAAACAGGGATCATTGTTACTTCCTACCTTATATATTTTCTATAAGGATTGAAAAGGTGAAATTATTTGGCACATGATCAGTTATGGTTATTATTCCTCAAAATTAATTTTCTGCCTTGGAGTATATCTAACCCCAAAAGAAGCAGGGCAGTTTCAGTGAACTTTGGCTTTTTCAGTTGGCTCTGATGTTTTATTAGGAAGATACACCCCAGACTCTAATCTAGCTCCTGGTTAATTTATAGTCAACCCAAGACAAGCAGACCCCTGGGCCTTCATACTGCCCAGGGAGTGAGCAGTGGGATGTGAGTAAACCCAAACAGGAAGAAACCCTCTGTGGCCTGAAGAAGAGAGGGCCAATTAGGAATCCACATTTCCCCAGGAAAATAAAGCCTACAGGGCGAATTTATAGGATTTGGCCCCCACAGCCCTTGGCAGCACCATTTAATTCTCCTGCAAAATAGAGGTGTGGGAAACCATTCCAGAGCGAGAAACCGTCTGGGTCCCGGAGAACTGCCAGAGCTCACAGAAGAGCTGGATTGCTCCCTGAAACAGAACATGTGGCCTGGGAGATGCCGCGTTCTCCACAATGAGCCCCTCCTGCCTTAATTCCAGAATGCACAGTTTATGGGCAACTGCACTGCAAGGCCCGGTCTCTCCAGCATTCTTGGATTTTTGGTTTGAGATTGTGAGGTCTAACTTTAGTGTAAATTCTCAGAACTGATTGTCAAGGGGCAAGTTAAGAGATTGATCGATTCAAAAAATTTTTTATATATATCCAGTACATTTGAGAAATGTATATATTTATTCATCTGTGTTTACTTTTTAGTTTTTAATTGTTTATATTTTCAATTATTAAATGTACAAAATAAAGTGGGAAAAAAAAAAAAGAGATTGCAAACCAAACCGGCAGATTGCCTCTGGGGATTTTTCCCTGAGGTTCAGTAGTCACAGGTTGCCCATGTAATCCTGAAATTCTCTCCTGGGGATTAATATGTCAAGCCCAGGGGATATCCTTCGCTTCTCAAACCCACCCTAAAATCTACAAGCAACAGAGAGCCATGCCTGACAGATATTTTCTAAGGGGTTTACCAGAAGGTGTTTAACCAAAGAAAGAGAGGAAGAAGGAAAGAAGGGAGGGAGGAGGGAAGGAGAGAAAGAGAGAAAGAGAGAAAGAAAATTGGGGACTTATGAAAGAATGTCTTAGAGTTCCTCAGTGGCTACATCTGATTCTTAGAGGGAGCTGGTAGTTTGTAAAGAAAACGCTGTTTTTGCTATAGAATCTCTGCTAAAAACCGATTTGCTCGAAGAGGCACAAAGTCTTTCTAAAGCTCCTTTCCAGTAGACCCATTCAGTGAATCGGCATGGAGAGCATTGAGAATTTTCAGATTCCCCATGAAACCCAAAAGCAATTATCTTGGATTAGCAGGAGATCAGAAAGGGCTTACCTCGTGTATTGTTTTCTAAACCCAGAGGGCTGGTAAAATTATTATCTGGTAATAATTCCAAAAGCCCTGAAACTGGTAACATTTCTTCAAACTGGGGAGGAGCGTTATAAGATCATGATAGAGCATACCTATCTTTAAAAAGCAGGACACAGTTTAAATGGAGTTTTCTGATGTTTGTTTTCATTTCAGAAAAATGCACGAGGACCCCAGAGAGAGGGCTCCGCCTTAGCTCTTGGGTAACTTTGCAGAACCAGGTGCATCAGGAAAAGGTTTTACAAATGTAGGAACTGAATGACTGATGGCTCGAAACAGCTCAGCTATATCTGTTTACCTTAAATGGTTATGCTTCATATACTTGAAAGCCGGCGCTGTTGAAAGGAGAGCGTACAGAAGTTTAAAGTAAACGCAACCCTCTGGAAGATAGTCAAGGCACAGTCATTGCTGGGCCAGATATTCTAAAAGGTAGTGATTTGATTTCGGGACATTCATTTAAATCAAATACCTATCCCAGGTACGTTTTACAAGATAAAATGAGATATGCAAGTGAAAGTCTTTAAAAATGACGAAGAACTGTGAAAAAATTAAGGTCATAACTGTTACTAAACGTTACTAAAGCAATCCAGATGACTTGAAATCGTTTTTTGTTTTGTTTTATTTTTCCTCAGAAGTATACCATCTATATGTTACTTTTGGTAAAAGTAGGGGCATTCAGAATAGTTCTTAATCCAGAGCAGCCAAACATTTGGTTTTTCTAAACCAAATTGGACTTCTGACAGCCAGTCTGATATGGAATGGCTGGTGCGCTAGTGAGGGAGCTCCTTTCAGAGCCAGTGAGGTGCCCCTCCTCTACCCACTCCCACCCACCCCTCAACACCCAGTTGATTCTCTGAGTCACCCTGTGGCATTCTCTTACCTAAATTGGGACAAAGCTGTGTTAACTTCCTACATGGCTCCTCTGCCTAAGTAATCTCACCTAAAAATCCCTTTCAGCTCAATAATGAAATTATCTGATCATTTTTATTGTAGTCCTTTCAAAACTTATACATTTGGGCAGGCCGTGAAGACCTTTGTTACATTTCCGCGGCTGAATCGGCAGCATGATGCTGTGGGCTTTTTTGTTTTTTGTTTTTTGTTTTAAGTGCAAGCGAACGCAGACGTTCTAAGGAGCCCCCTAGTGGGGAAGTGCAGGTATGTCCACACAGCAGAGCACTGTTTGGCTTCTGCAGGAAAAGTTAGGTCTTTGGTCAGCCGTTGAGGATGATCTAATTAACCATTAAGAAGCGATATGACTTAGGCAATGATCGATTGGATTGTAATATCAAAATATTGTGTTTAAAAGCGAGACTCGAAGCAATCAGTCCTACACTACTTGGTGGAAATGGGTCGAGACAAGGTTAAGTTGGCATTTTCAGCCACCTATTCATTTGGCACTGAATAAATACGAACGCTGCAGATTCTTTATATAGTTTTAACTTCCTAATGGATAGTTTCTGACTGATGTGAATTTGCTTCTGAACACGACCAAGTTGTTCATGTCAAGCGGTAGATGTTGCGTTGACCAGATTCATTCCTATACTGTGGCACTCTCTCTAGAGGCACAAGTTATACACATGCTCACTTCATCCTATGCACTTGGTAAAAACTTTTTTTACTGTAGTTACAAACGTACACACATATATATAGCTCAATATTTCAAGTGTACAATTCAGTGGCATTAATTACACTCACAATATTGTGCTACCTTCACCAACATCCACTACCCCAATTTTTCATTACCTCACTCAGAAACTCTGCACCCACTTAACAATAGCATCCCTTTCCCCTTACCCACCAGCCCTTTGTAACCTATCATCTATTATCTGTCTCTGAAATTTACTTCTACTAGGTATTTCGTATAAGTGAGATCATACAATAAATGTCTTTTCATGTCTGTCTTATTTCACTCAACCTTAGGTCTTCAGCATTCTTCCATATTATCACATGTATCAGAATCTCATTCCTTTTCTTGGCTGAATAATATTCCATTGGTACATACCACATTTTTTTTGTCCATTCATTGGTTGATGGACATTGGGTTACTTCCACCTTTTGGCAATTGTGAATAATACTGCTATAAACATTGGTGTGCAAATATCTGTCTGAATCAGTGCCTTCAGTTCTTTTGGGTATGTACTGCAAAGTGGGATTGCAGGTCATATGGTACTTTTATTTTCAACTTTCAGAGGAACCGCCAAATTGACTTCCACAGCAGCTACTCCATTTTACATCCCCAGCAACCATGTATAAGGATCATCTTATGCACTTTTGATCTTCTGAACAGCAGCATAGAACATCCACTTCTTGTTTTGTAAGATTTTGGAAAATGAAGTTTGCTGTAAATCAGGAGATTGGCAGTTTTTTTTTTCTTAAAATATTAGTGGATAGTTTAGGCATGTGAGTCAAGAGAAAAAAAATCAAGACTGTTATCTAGATACCATCTAAAATGTAACCATTTAAAACCCAAGCACCATTCTTAGTTTGTGGGCTGTAATAATAAAAAGAAAAGGTGGATAGGTAGATTTTCTCCACAGGCTGTATCAGCCCCTCCCCTGGATGATATTTTTTGCAAGTTAATGTATAAAGTGTTATGCAATGTTATTGCAAACATGGCAGAGCTATTGCTTTTAAAATAGTCCATCTACACATTTGAGCAGGTGACCCTAGAATGAATGAGGCCTCTAGAACTCCATTTGCAGTAAGGGGGATTCCTGTGTTATTGATTCATGGGGGTAGATAGAGTATTTATGCTCATTGTCTTGCACCTCCCTCGCCTCCTGGGGAGAACCTTCCACTCATTCCCTACACGCACAGAGCCAATGAAGCCCATCCAGCTGCATTGCTTCTTAGCTACATCCACTGCTCTCTGCCTCTTCTGACCTCTCATGCTTTGCTCATTCTCTGTACATCCTCTTAGGTGAGATTGGAAGGCTGGCTCAACACCAAGGAACGAGAAGGAAGAGGCCTGAGAAAAACATACTGCTGCCACTGACCATAGAGAGTGCTGCTGAATCCCCTGGGGTTTGAGGCTGCATAAGACAGTGGGAGAGTCTTACCTCTCAGACTTTGTCTCACATTGTGCTGTATCTTATTTGATTCAAACTCCTTTCTCTTGCCATCTCAACCTGAGTGGAGGCATTGTTTTCCTTGTAGGATGCCTCAAGAATCCCAGTGCAAATGGAGGTTTGCAGTGTGAAGTGGGGTTATTGGAAACAAGTAGAATAGGTGCGGATATGGGGATGACAAGTCAAACAAGCTACAGGGTCTGGCCGTAGCAACCAACCAGATGACCAAGCAGTTGGGAGGTGGGTAACCCAAAACCAGAAAGAAGTTGCCCTTGATGCAGGACACCGAAAAGCACCAAAGATACAGCTCAGATCACAGGTCTGCCCAAGCGTCCAACTCAACAGGAGCTCTTCCATTGGGCCAGAATGTAGATGCATTAAATACTAGTGCAGTTGATTTTCCAGATGAGTTTTTCTCAGCCAGATTCAAAGCAAGGTGCAGTCATGAGAACCCGGGTTTTGGAACAGATGGGCTTCATTTAGATGACCAAGACCACACCTTCTACAGGACTATTCCAAAGTTTAAGTGAGATGAAAGACACGGAATAGTTGGAGGAGGAATTGGATGGAGAAGATGCTCATCTTTATAATTCATGATGAGCCCAAGGCTTTTTCTTGTTTTCTTTGACAGCCCTTTCTCCTTTGTCTTTATTCCCACTTCCTACACTATGGCGCCATCTCCTCACTCTGGACTCTTGTGTCAGAGCCATCTGGCTCTCTTGACTCGGGTTTCTGGCTGCTTCAATCCATTCTACACACTAAAGTCAGTCTAACGTCTTTCAACACTCCTTTCATCAGATGTAAAAATCTAAAAGATCTTGAATTGTATCTTGTCAATGCTTCTCAGCTTCCAAAGTTCAATCACACAGAGGCCTTCCCTCTTCTACTGCGTAAACCCACTTCTACGATTCTCCAACATTACCTCTCACTTTAGTGAGGACTCACTCTGTATTTTCCCTGGGAGCACGCAAGGGAAAAACTGAGCTGTCCAGTTTTTCAATCAACTTTACTAGGCAAAATCCACACAAAAGAAAATGCAGCTGTTCTACTGGAATAGTTGGATGAGTTTTGACAAATGTCTATACTCTGGAACCAGCACCCATGTTCAAGGAAGTGAACAGTTCCATCATTCCAAACGAATATTGCTTCTTAACCGCGTCAGACATTTGTACATGTGAAATCACATGCCAGGCAGCATTGGTGGGTGTGGCCAGGTGCCCCGCTCTGTTCTGGTTGTGGGGACCTGAGCTGAATATCATTCTCCCGGCCCTCTGGAGCTCATGGCTAGTGCAATGGCCAGACGGGCAAATCAAAATTCTGTGATGCTGAAACTTCTAAGTAGATGCTAAAGTTTACATGGAAACGCTAAAGACTTAGAATAGCCAAAAAAATCTTGAAACAGAACAAAGAAGACTTTAACACCAGGTATAAAGATCTACTATGCAGTTAAAGCAGCATGGTACAGACTTAGGAATACACCAGTGGAACATGATAGAGAGTCTCAAAACAAATGCACATATATACAGTCTCCTTATCTTTGCCAAAAATGACACTGCAAATTCATGGAAAATGGTCTCTTCAATATGTTTTTGGATAAATAGAGAGCCACATTAAAAAAAAAAAAAAGAAAAAGAACCCTGAATCTCACCTAACTCCAGACACACAAAAAATAAGTCTAGCTCAGTTAAAGACCAAATATAAAACTCTAAAAATAAAGTTACTAGAATTAATATAGAATATTCTTGTGATAGCTTGAACTAGGACACATACAGCACTAACTATAAAAGAAATAAAAGAAAAACTTGACTCACAGGGCTTCCTTTCAGTTAAGAAACTCCATTCATGAACAGCCAACATAATAAGAGTAAAATTGCAAGCCATAGAGTGGAGGAAGCCATCTGGAATCCATGTATCTAGCAAAAGATTTGTGTACAAAATATATAAAGAATAACTTCAAATTTAAAAAATGACAGAAAACTCCATTGGGAAATGGGAAGAAAATTTGAAGGCATATTTCACAAAAGAATATATCCAAATTGAAGATAAATATGAAGCAGCATTCCATATCACTCATCAGGGAAATTCAAATTAAAACCACAATGGTTTCCACTTCATATTCACCAATATGTCTCAAAATAAAAGCCCTTGATGAAGATGTGGAGCAAATTTTTCTTTCATGCATTGTTGATAGGGGTATAAGTTGGTACAGTCACTTGGGAAAACTGGCACAATATATAAAAACTAAATCTATGTATATTCGGTTTGTTAATTTCAGGCATGTGCCTAACAGAAATGAGTGGCTAGGTCCGCCAAAACATTTACAAGAATATTCTTAAATTGTATGCTTTATTAATATGTATCAATAAACTAGATTTGTTAAAAAAAATTCTATGTTGCTCAGAGATTTTATAAATTGATTAGCTAGTACTCATGACCCTCCTCCTCCCAATTTTTAGGGGGCTTGTAAAAACATAAGATAGGAATAAAGAAGAAGAAATCTGGGCAGAGAATGGAGATTGAGTGAGACTAGGTGGAGAGCAGTTGTAACTAGAAGTGTGTCAGTTGTAACTAGAAGTTTGTGTCCATCAAGATGAGCTTCTAGATCTTTTACCCTATTTCTTGGGTCTTTTCCTCCCTAGAAACATCCTACTCCAGAGAAACAAGGAACTTGCTGGTCAACCCGCCTCAAACTCCCTCTTTAAAACTTCTTTCCCGACCTCAGCCATTGCCATTTTCTTTTTGTTTTTCCAAAAGCCCCTCGCCCCATTTCTACTTTTGGAAATCCTGCCTACACTTCAAGGCTCAGTTTAAATCAATCCCATCCACAAAGCCGAGCCTGATCCTCACCCTCCTCCTAAAATTTCTCTCGAGAGCTTAGCTGCACATGACCTCAAATAACCTCCAATTCAGCTGAACCCCACCCAGACCTACAGAACCTAATCTCCTGCGTGGAACCTTGAGTCTGCCGTGCAATTCATACCCAGGTGATTCTCTTGAGCCACGAGGTTTAGAAATTGAAAAGCTAGTCTAGGAAGCGGGTGTGGCTCAGTGGATAGAGCCCCCGTTTACCATATGGGAGGCCCGGGTCCTCGTCCCGAGGCCTCTTTGTGAGGGCACGCCGGCCTGAGCGGTGCGGTGGGCTGATGCAGCAACCTCACGGCAGGAAGCGGGTGTGGCGCAATGGATAGAGCACCCGTTTACTATATGAGAGGCCCCGGGTTCGCTTCCCGGCACCTCCTTGTGAGGGCAGGCCGGCTCGCGTGGCGCCGTGGGCTGATGTGGCAAGACCTCACAGCAAGGGGGAGATAAGCAGACACAGAGAAGACACGCAGC
>JAQZBX010047812.1:0-20376 GCA_029593785.1 Cabassous unicinctus
TATATATATAAATAAAAAGGGAGGGGGGCTACTCTAAAATCTAGGTGAAATCAGACAACAAAAGGGACCAAAAAAGAAGGAGTACACAGTAGTAAAAGTTTACACATTTCTAGGAAAAGAGAGTATTGAGACTCAAGCTGACTTGATAGATATTTTAGTAAGTGATCAATTTACCTGTTAGGAAATTCGTAGTGTACTCCATATTGTTTTTGGTTCATTTTAATTAATTCTTCTGTTTGCCAAATCCTATATTGAACAATATCCTTCTGAAATTGAAAAACCTTACCATAAATACATGAATTCAGGTGGACCCAACTAACTAACCAGTTAGGGCACCTTACAAAAATTGCAATCACATGCAGGTCTATGCAAAGAAAGAATGGTCCACTCAGGGAATTGGCTGGTGGCTGTGCATATGCAAGTTATCTAAAACAAATTTACATAAACCAGCTGGATTTTTATCAAATCTTTTTTTCTGCAAATGGCTTTGACTACAGTTTGCACTTTTTAGCTCATTAATTTGGCCTTTGATAAGTATACCTTTTACATGTTATTTAGTAATCAATGTAACTCTATCCTCATATTAAAGTTTTAGTTTCATACTTGCCTGCTTGATAGTCTGCTCTGCCTAGTTTCAATATATTATTACTAATGTATTTAAGAGTGAGCTGTTACTGTTTTTTTTTTTCCTGAAAATAAAGCACAGATAATATTTCCCCTTACTTTATATACACTGTTTATTCAATTAGTGAGGCATGAACAACAAATAAGTATTGTCATTTCCTTTATGCAGTTGACATCCAAAATTACAATTAAATAAGGAATTCTGGATGCATTTACAGACAGTATAGCAATTGCCAAGGCCATTTCACAAAACCACAGGTGGAAAAAAAAATCTCATTATACTGAAAAATTAAGCCAGGGAATAGTCTTCTGAATTACTGCTTTCATAGTTTTATCTTTTGCCTTGCTCTCAAGTTGAGACCATTAAAGCTTTCAACAACAAAAATTCATTCCACAAACATGGACTTTATTTGTATAAACTGGGTTCATATTAAAAAATTTATGTCACATGTTTTAAGCCTATCAAGAATATTCTTAAACTTAGATTTAAAAATTCCACTGGGCATGCATACAGAGTATTGGTACAACACCTAAAGTGTTACTGCACGAAGGTGCATAATGAATGCCTTTTGATGATGCACTGATACTTCTAAGAAATGCTTTTCCCTGAAATCAGTCTGCTCAAACTACAAAATATTTGACATTCAGAACTTCAGGAAACACTAAATGAGTATTTTTCTCCCTGAACAGTAAAGATTTAGTCATAGAACTGTCATAGGAATTTGAGATTCTGCCATATGTTTTAAAATTAACCTGCTAGAGCCATTTATTTATTTACTTGTAAAATAACTTTTACCAGTAGGAAAGCTTATAGATACGTTCCTAATTCTAAGAAGATCTGCACAGTCTTCTGTACTATTTTGAGTTAATTAAAATATTATTAACATTATAGTCAGTGGATCAAGTCAACAACCTCTGTCCAACATGATTTTCTACAACAAACATATATAACTCATAGTCAAGGTCTCAGGATTCCTAATCACTAGTTCTTAGAACTATTAAACTGAACTCTTTAGCATTATGGAAAAGCTCTATTATTCTTTCTGTAAATAGACTAAAAAAGAAACTCAATTCTGTAATGACAAGATATAGAATTGTTGGCTATAAGCCAAATATAACAATAACTTGTATACAAACATTAGCTAAACTTCTCTCTTATCTCTCTGAACCATAGTTGATGATTAGCATGACGTTTCCCATTCTTTATAGTACTTGGGTCCATCCCACAATTTCTCATTATCTCAGGTTCTAGTCATTGAAACTTGAAACCTCTGGCCATGGTTAAATTTAATCAAAGCTGTATTTTAACATTGTAAGCTCCAAATATCTTTATTTTCTTAGAATCTATGTAATTTTTGTGGAGAGTGACCCTCTGTTAGTGGATCCCTTGTAATGTGCTTGATCCTTTTCTAAACATGTTAAATATTTTATCTGATTTACTCCTCAAAATAACTCTAACATACCCAGTGATATTACCATTACTATTATACCAATATGGAACTTAAGTATAAAGTAACTGGACTAATAGACGGAGCAGAGCTAGGATTTGACTTAGGTAGTCTTGACTACCCAGTTCATTAATTTAGAGATTTATAAGGTCATGGAATTCATGTAACACATTCTCTCACTGTGGTTGCTGAGAAAGAAAGTAATAGTGCTGTGACCATGTTTATAAGTGGCATTAGTATAACATAACTTATTAAGCAAAATTTTTGTTTAGCATGTACTTATCCTCTAAAATATTTGCCAACCAGTGTGTTAGGTGATGACTGCAACAGCCAGAGATTATATTTTAAACATTAAATTTTCAGCCTATTTCTGTACCCATCTTTTATTACTATATAATTTACTTAGTTTTAACCAGGAAAAATATGTGAAAGAAATTGCATTCAGAAGTATGACTTTATTTTTAAACTAATCATAAGCTCAGTAAGAACGCACATTCATTTTTCATTGATCTATCCCTGCCTCTAGTAAAAGACCTTTTAGTTCAATTTGTATCTGCTTTATTTTCCTTGTAGGAAAATGAGTATATCATATAAAAGATAAATGTTTTAGTACATTGAATTTTAAAAATCAATTTAGTCTTCACTATGGGCCTGTGTGGGGAAAGGATCATATCTAACGAAAAAGATCTTTTGGTGAATAAGATATGTTGAAAACATTGAGAAAATATTCTGCTTTTCATAAAAATTGTTTTTCATAAAAAAAGACCAAGTGGCACAATATAAATGCATAGATGTTACAGATATTTCTGTTTGAAAATGCCACAAGTTTCTATGTCCTTGTCCACAACAAAGTATATCTCTCTGAGAGAAAGATTCACATGGTAGATTACAAAATCTACCACATGTATTTTTTTAATCATGAACATGAGGTAGCATTAAAGTAATATGACAATATAAAGTAAATGTGTCATGTGTATCAGTAATAGAAAATATATGAAATTTGAATGACATTGATACGATCATATCGAAGACATACTGATTTTACTGAAGATTTCTCTTTATAATATAAGATTTTCATTTTATTTGAGAATTTGAACATTCTGGTAAAAGTGATGCGTCATTGAGTTATCTCACAGGACATAGATATTTAAAAGACAGCTACATTCTTTGTAACACCAACAAAATAATTTGTTCTGACTCAAGATTGAATATGGTATTAAAGTTAAGTTTCTTTGATAGATTATTACTCAGTTGTTTTGAGATGTTCAGTTTATTTTTATATATTTCAAAGTGAAACAGAATAGGACAGATTTATGTGACATTTTACCAAAAAATTCTATACTATTTTTTAAGAAAAAAATATTTTAAGAAATGGATTCTAAAATGTTATACTTACATATAGGGAAATGATTGATTTTGACAAGTAAGTGGTTAACATACTTCATTGTGTATGTTATCATCTACTCATTTCCTTGTAAATTTTCCTGAAATATTTTAGATTTTGTAGCATCAGGTGGCTCCATCTTGATCCAAAGACTGCTCTACTGGAAGATAGAATTTAGTGAAAATTTATTAATGCATAATGAGTGCAAAAGTGATGGTAAGGGTGTTAGGCAGATATCTATCATAGTGAGGAGTTAATATCTGTATCTGCATTACATTCTAGATGATGTCTCTGTCGCATGTTTGAAAAGCATTAAATTGCTGATGTACATGTGATGGAATGCCTATTGTTGGGCTAAAGATGAAAACTCTGTGTCATCATTGCAGTTGGTTTGCAAATGAATTGTAGAGAAATAACATTGAATGTTTATATTAGAGGCCAGAATTGGAGATTTAGCATTTCTGTAATAACTCCCGTGTGCTGAGTCTTCCTTGAGATAAACCATGCTCTACAATTCAATTTTTTAAAAAGCCTTTAGAGAGACTCTGTTTCATTAAAATGGGAGAAAAAAATCCAGCAAACCACATTGGGACAATGTCTGAGTAAATTAATCAATAATGCATGAACTAAACGGTTAAAGAAGCAAATATCATATCATGTGAAGATAGCAGTGATTTATTGATGTTTAAACCAAAGAAGAAAATAAATGTCTAGTGCTAAGGAACTGCAATTTCTAATGTGTGTTAAAATAATTTAGATTATAGGGTATTTAACATTAATTTATCACAAACTTTTATCTCATGTTTTATAAAATCATAAGTCCCCTTGAAAATAAGTACCTAAACACTTTCTCAGTCCTAATAAGGTTGTTTATTTTTGGACCTTAGTTTCCCCTTCTGTAATAAAGGGGTTTAGAATCATGGATTTACTACCTTGATGTTTTCCCTGTCCTATAGTACTTCCTTCTAACCATTTTCTTTAAACAAATGTGATTTAGAGTCTTCTTCTACCAGTTAATCAGCTATCATTTAACCTATCTGAATAATTATTGCCAACTCCATATGTTACACTTTCTCTCCTTGTCCCAAATTGATCAAGGATATGGAATTCAAATGCTACATTTCCTTAAATCATTTTGGAAAACAGGGCGTGGAGAGGGAAGGATAAAGAAATGCTCAGCAGAATCATTTCTGGTACAGTTTTAATGCATAGTGCTAAATATATACCTGTGGGTTAACAGTTATATCACATGGAGAATTTTATATTTTAATTTATACATATTGGCAAAATGTAAATAAAAATGATAGTGTGTGTCTATGTATTTGTATGAATATTACATAGGTTCCTCTGCTTCACACTATCTTGCAGAATTATATAATTTCTTCTGCATTATTTGACTCTCTTTATTTCTGCTTAAAATACATGACAGTTCTCCTTATTCTAATACCAGAAATATCTCCTTTAAACCATAGGCATACCCAGCTCTCGATAGATGCTTTATATTCACTGTCTCAGTCCTCATGACAACACTGTGAGATTTATATTATCATTCCCATTTCACAGATGAAGACCCTTGACGGCAGAGAAGTTAAGTCACTTGCAAGGTCGCCCTTTCTAAGCTTTTTCACAGCATCTCTGGCCCATGTGCTCCATCCTCAGCCATAGCACACCATCCTCAGATGGGCCATGCCTCATACATTCTCATTCCTCTGTGTGTTGTTGATGTTCCCACTGCCTGGCTGCCCTCCTCCCACACCCCTTGTCTGCCCTCCTTAACTATTCCTTTCTTATGAAAGCACCTCAGAGGTTACTTTCTTGGTGAAGCCTTTTGTATACTCAGCTAGAAATTAATCACCCTTGACTCTCTGCTCCTTGGCACTTTGCATATTTTATTTGGCTTAATTTTTTATTTATATATTCATCTCTCTGATTGGATTGTACCCTACTTGGGAAATAGAATCCCATTTGTCTTTGAATAGAGACCCATTTATCTTTGTCTTCATAGCCAATCCCATGGCCTGATGCGTAGTAGATACTCATCTTTCTGAGTTGACTCTGGGGAAGAATGAATCCTAGATGACAGGGTGGCATATGAGAATTCTAGACAGCATAGCGATTTTCATTTTGCAAAATTTAGTATTTAATTATATTTAAACTTTCTTTAAAATTTAGAGCATTTTAATTATATGAGCCTCTGCTAGCCAGCAGCAGAGCTATGCATACCGATAATTCTGTGCATCATGCCACTCTGTTTCATGTAGTCCTTCTTTATACTTTTTTCATTAGAGTTCAGTTGTCAACCACTTGCCCTAAGGCAATTGGTAATCAAATGTCAATTGAGTACCTGTTATTTGTCCACCACAGTGGGGCAAATAGAAAAGTCATGAAACATAGTGCGGACCTCAGAGTCCAACTGGGGTGACAACTCTAATATTCAGAAAATGTAAGTTTAAATACCTTAATCTGAAACCATACTATACCAGTGAGTTATGAATACAGACTTAAGACCACTTGCAGTTAATTAGCCCAGTTATCCCAATACTGCTCTGCAGGACACAACAAATTGTCATCCAAAACTGTGTAGGGGAGAAAATCCTCCATCTGCCACTCCTGTAGTAGGTTATGAAACAAACTCTTCTCTCCTGTCAAAAGGCTTCCCTCTTTGGATTTATGCCATCCCAGATTTTTATTTAAAGTTCACTGAGACAGGCCAATACATGCCCCTAATTCTTTGCAATATCTTGGTCCTCTGTGATAACCTTAAAATTTTCCAATCCTGCTGATGACTTATGTCTAAATAGTATACCATAATTTGCTTCTTGTATTTCTATAGTGTCCGTACTTGATTCAGTTGTTCTGTCTACTCTTACTCTGAATTTGTCTCTTCAAAATTAACTCTGGCAAATCGTCCCAGATGCTGATTTTATTTCCTTTAACTTATCAAACATAGCTTTTTTGCCTCTGCTCTTAACAATTTTTAAAAGTGATTTTGTTAATGTGTAAGCATTTAAAATGTTTCCTTCATTATAATACATGATCCTTCAATGCTATGCTTTTGAACATTTTTCATTCTTCAGAGTTCAAAGGCTAGTATTTTCATAGCTTTTCAGCCATGTACCTTCTTTTATTTTTGTCATTTTTTCCTATAGTAACATCAGCAACAAAAATACAATTAATTAATGTATGGTTTTCTATGAGAAAGATGCTTTTTCACTGATTATAATCACAAATATGATTTACTGTTTTCTTTTTACCTTGGAGGGTTATTTCTTTGTTTTAAGAAAATATACTTCTTTTATTTTTGCAGGTAAGAAGATGGCTTATCAGAAGGTCAATGCAGATAAAAGAACTCCAGGAAACTCACAGTACTTAGACAATGATGACCTTCAAGCCACTGCACTTGACCTAGAGTGGGACATGGAGAAAGAATTGGAGGAGCCTGGTTTTGACCATTTCCAGACACATGGTGCTGAGAATCAGAACCTGGGGCATCCAGGCACTGCAGACCTCAATCTTGAATCCATTCAGCCAGCAACTTCACCCAAAGGAAGGTTCCAGAGACTTCAAGAAGAATCTGACTATGTTACCCATTATACAAGATCTGTACCAAAGAGCAATCGTTGCAACTTTTGCTGTCTTTTAAAAATACTTTTGCCAGCCACCATTTTATTTATTTTTGGAATTTTGATAGGCTACTATGCACATAAAAATTGCCCTTCAAATGTTACATCTTCAGGAACAGGTGATCCTCAGTTGTACAAAGAGATTCTCAAGGCAATTCAAGCAGAAGATATTAAGAAGTCTTACAGGTAGGTAGAGAATAAATGGATATTGGTGGGGATACTTTTCCTGGGGGACTGGTCTCACAGGTAGCATCACATTCATGATTTTCCAAGGTGAGAAACCTATCTTGCACACTAAGAATATATACTTCTCATTGGTACATATTTTCAGATTTAATAGACTGAAATACAAACTCTTTATACCATTTTCCTAATTGGTTATGAGACCCATAATTATTATGGAGACTCAAAAATTGAATCCTCTAGCCAATGCGTTTTCTCCCTGTTGGGAAGCCACAATAGACTTATTTGGGATGCAAAGATTGGTGGATATATGTGGAATAAAAACTAGGGTTTTAGGTAAATGATTGAAATTTTTAATGACATCAGAATAAAATAAACCTACTTTATAGGCTGAAGCAACTGTCTTCTGTATCAGGAGCTGGCAGTATTTGGTATCCTGTGTCCATGAGCTTTCTAATTAGCACATTTCTGTTTAAACATACTGGGTTCCATACATCAGACTGTTTTAAAAATTCATCTCTCGCTTTAGCAGAACTTTGCGTATGACCTCTCTAGCCATAATGTGTTGATTTTTAAGTTAAACTATCAAAAAATGTTCTTTATTAAGGCCTTAATTCAGAGTTCTTTGGAAAAGTTCCACTGACGACATATATTGCCACTATGGTAACTTGAAAATATCATTGTTGTTTGTTATATTTTTGACAAATATGTTGATTTTTAAAAGTTTTCCTAGTTTATGTACTTAGTGAAATGAGGAACTAGAAGGAGAGGGCTTGTAGGACTCTAGATATTAGCAGTCACACGTATCTTCCATATTTGTAGAGAAAGGACAGTCCTAGGTGAATCATGTATGTTTCCTGAGGATATATAGGGTAGATGGGGTACTCTTTCCCCAGGATACTCTTTTCAGGCTAGACTGATTTATTATAGCTGAGATGTTTGGAGGTATGCAATTATTTCTAGTAATCTTTCCAAAAGAGTATGCACACTGAAGATGCATGGTTTTAGTCCATCCATATACTGAAATATCCTATGTGTTGGTATTGGTGAATTCCTAAAGATCATGCCTACTTGAGTGATTGATGGGAATTTGTTTTCCTACACCCTTCTGTGTCTGCTTTTCACTGTTGCATAAGTATCCCTGGGACATGTAATATGCAACATAATAACACTTTTCATAGTGTTTCCCTGTGTAAAATTGTTTATATTGAATTCACTTGAAAAATTGGCCACTGTCTTATTATGAATGACTGATTCTATCTGTTATAATCCAACTATGAGAACAGAAAACTCCCTGCGTATTTAGAGCAGAGGGAAATTAATGCAGAGAAATGATTTCCTTTGTGACTAAGAGCTAAGAAACAAATCAGGGAACACTGAGGCAGCCCAGAGATTAGCAACAAAACAAAGCCATTACTAAACCTAGTCTGGAGGGACAAAGGCTGCTGAGACAACCTGGGGGAAGATGGAACTTTTTGTGGACACAAATTGTGAACTAAATGTAACCTTAGCTAGAGATGCCACTGAAGAAAGACAGAGGATAAGAAGTACCCAGCTTCTCCCTTCCTTCTGCCCCACAGTGCTCTACCAGTACTTCTCATTGGCTGAACCCAATAAGGAAGTCTGCTGATTCAGAGCCTGGGAAACTCCTCCTAAAGGGGTCAGCTCCCTGCAATACAGGGTGGAGTGGGAGAAGGGCAAGGTAACTTTTGTAAGTAGATCTAACTGCACAAGGATACTATTAAAAAGGGGAAGAAGAAGGAATGAAGGAAGGAAGGGAGGGAGGGAGGGGAGGGGAGGGGAGGGAGGCAAGCAGAAAATAAAATAAAAAACCAGAACCTTATACAACTATGTTTACTTTAACTTTGTTGTGGATAATCATTATATTACAAAATGTCTTCTGTAAGACAATCCATAGGATTAATTTCTTCTTAATATTAAGAATAATCATGTTTTCCCTCAGCAACTGGCTCATTTTAATATATAGGTACAGTGAATCTTATAGCCTAGCTTGCTCCCCTTTTCACTTTGGCTGTTAGAAAGATTAGAGTCAAATTTTTATTGAAATCGTGTGGAATATAATGGCATGCATTTTGTTTCCTAACTAAGTTACAATGCTTATTTTCTCTGCTTATTTTCCTTTGGCCTTCTTTGCCTTACTTATTTACATTTTTTACAGCATCGTAAACATCTCTTTGAAATGAGGCAGCTGGTTTTAAAATGTTAAATGTATAATTAAGTTAAAGTACTTGTTATTTCCCTCAGAATGGAAGTGGCATGAAGGTAAGGTTTATATTCCCCTCTTAAACTTCAAAATCAGTACAATCAGATATATTTCAAAACTAGCTGTAATTACACCCCCAGGCCATATTTGGTGGCTGGATATAGGTTCACAATTATGTTCTATTTAATTTGCATAGATTTTTACTTATTGAGATGAAATTTGTTTTCTTTAAAATATAATATATTTTAGTACAGTATGTTTACAGAAACTTTCTCTGAATAGCATCTCCTTCTCTAAAGACAATCTTTCCCCCAGTAGTCATGATAACCACAGACTTATCATCAGTTCTTCATTCAAGAAATCTTCTTAACCTTATCTCTGTACGTCATAGATTCTTACTGCTCCTTTTCATCAATTTATGATCCCATTGGGTCTCTCACAGGCCCAATACTTCATTTATCAATTGTCATCTCCCTTCTCTATTGGTTCTCCATACCTTTCCATCCACTAAGTCTATGTCAGTTCTTGCTACATATCCTAAGGGCTATAAAAATAAAAGAGGTTCTCTTTGTAATAGATTAGACTGCAAACTCCATGAGGGAATGGGCCAAAATAGTTTTGTTCATCATTAGATCCCAGTATCTAGCAGATGTTTTGTAAGTATTTTTTTAGTGAGAAAATGAATAAATAAAGACATCTATATTAGAGCAATTACACTATGTATTTTGAAACTAATCTTCATTACTGTGGCAGTTTGAGATTATTTTATGAATCCCAAAAAGATAAAGATTATGTTTGTAAACTAATCTATTCCTTTGGGTGTGGTACCATTTGATTGCATTAAATTCAGCTGAGGGAACTTTGATTAGATTACCTGTTAAGATTGCTGTAGGGCTTTTTATTGGACTACCTCAGTGAGGCATGACTCAGGTTGAGTCCCTGCCCCCTTGCTGGGTCTGATATAAATGGACTCACACAGATGGACAGAGAGAGGAAAAAGTGAACTGTCAAGTCAAAGAAAAGGCTCCAGTTTTGCCCACAGTTGAGTTGCAAGGACAGAAACCCTAAGAGACAAGCCCTATGCCAGGAAAGAGAGGACTACAGGATCGCTTAAGCATGAAGTGCCAGGAGGCTGGGCTTACAGAGCAAAACTCAAGAGGAGAAGGTGAGCCCAGAGGGGAAGGCTGAAACCTCGCAGAGATCAGCAGCATCTTGCAGATTTCTGGTAGTTTGCCCGTGCCTTTGGCAAATAAAACACTTACCATTTAAAAGTTTCATGTTATATTTAGCAGACTATTATTAATTAATCAGAGGATATTCTAATATTCTGATATAAATGACAGCTCATATCAAAACTAGATACCATTAAATATGTTCAAATGTCACTATTGAGTCTTAGTTCCAGCAAAGGCTAGTAGACAATTGATGCTATCTTTCTAACTGAGACCAGCATGCAGAACTAGAAAAAAATGACCTAAGAGGGGTTTTTCAACCTTGAGATGGCCACACATAAAATGTTGGTGAAGCTGAGAAATGGGAGAGTGGAGAAAGATAGGATATTTTGAGGGCACTTCTGTCATGTTGTAAGTTCCAGTCTCTTCTCAAGGATGAAGGTAGTTGGGGTGCCTACCCTTGTCTCAAATCTAGTAAACTTTAACAGAGCTACTGGTAGAACTTGTCTGTCTCACACAGAGTGCCTGACTCCTACCTGAGATATCTAAGGTATTAAGAGATGGGCTGGCTGGTTGCTGATAGAGTTGCAGAAGAAGTGATTGTATTAAGTTAGCAACAAAACAAAGCCTAGGCAAAGTATGTTTCTATGGACTCTATATGGACTGTGGGAGAGAGAGAGAGTACATACATGTGCGAGCGAGCACTAATCCTAGATTTTTTCCAAGAGAGCTTTCTGGATGGCTAAGTATACCTTACCAGGAAAAACCTAAAGTTGCAGCCAGATACCTGGGGACTAACAAAAGAGTAAGCCTTGACCTGGAGGACAATGTATTACCATGTCTAAGGAAGATGAGAAGTCCCTAGCAATGGAATGCATGAGTCTTCAAAGAAGGCACAAAGCAAATATAAGAGACAAATTCAGCTGAAAACTCCTGCTAGATTCAGAAAGTACCATGAGAATGCCCATTAAATTAGAACTAATTTTCTTCCCCTTTGCCTATTCTCAAATGCACTGTTTCAACCTTGGAGATATCAGAAGTTTTGAGGGAGAAGGTAGAAAAACACAAAGCAGGGAAGAAGCTGATAACCCTCCCTTCCCTGATTGCAAGGCTCCCCAATCTAGACATGGGCAAAGTAGGGAAAAGTTCAAAGTTCTATTATATGGTAGTGGACATTTTAATTACTCAGTGGAAGAACTCATATCACATAACAGTGACCAGAATTGCCTTATGTTTCAGCCAGGAACAGGGAAAGAACTAGCCACAGGAAATAAATATTAATGAACAGTAGAAATTTTAAAAGAAAATTTTCTGATTTTATTCCCGGAGTCATACATGTTCAATGTAGAGATTACACATGATATTTTATGTGTAGTGTTTTAGAAAAGAACATAATTGAACAATGTGTTGATTCACAGAGACTCATTCATGGACATTTTGGCTGCATATCCCAGTTTAAGAACCTCTTTGATACTGAATATGAATCCAATCAGCTCCAGGAAGTAGTGGCCAAAATTCTCTAATTTTTACTGTAGTGATGAACTACCAAAGAGACATAACTCTCTTTCCATCTGTACTAGATTTTGTGTGTTCTCTTGTTTCTTCTCCTGATACCAACTGTATCCCCAGTACTTTATAATTCAATTTCTATTCCCCAGGCTGAAATAGGATTATTATCCTTTTGGCAGACAGAGGTGTTTGTAACTCTGTATTCAAGTCCTTATCCCTTGTCTAAATAGCTATGGCCAGTTGGGGTGCTGCTCATCTTGTAAAAAACACGTTACCGAGGACTGTATATGGAGCTTTTAAACTTAGTAGAAGTTCTGGAAGTGACAGGTAAAATGTCTTCTTTCTAAGTTGTCTAACCTATATTATGTATTTTTGAATGAATGATGTACATGCATACATATTAAAGACCATAAGCACATTGTGTAGAAAGTATGTTGAAAAAGTTCAAAGTAAGTCAGCAAATATGATATGGTAATAAAATATCTGAAGTGGATGAATGAATAGTATTAAACATATTTTGGAATGTAGGAATATGTTTGTGTTTTGACAGCTGAAAATGGTGTGAAATGGTGAGAAGAAAAGGAGAAAATGTGTCATATCCTAATTACAGCTAACATAGGTTTGCATTTTTAAGTGAATAGGACAGTATTGTCTTTCTTCATTATAAATGCAATATATGCAGAAAGTTGTAAAGAAAAATGTGACTGAACTATAATCCTACTAACTTTTAAAAAATTATTTTCTTTCTTTCTTTCTGTTTTTCCCTATCAATCAGCAAAAGGGTATTATCTGCTTTAGAATTTTTTCACCTAAAATATATTTAGAATCATTTCTTCAATCAATAAATATAGAATTACTTTAAAACACTGCCTGGCATTCCATTATATGGATGTCATACAATTTATTTAACCTATTCCCTATGGATGGGCATTTAGGTTTCTCTATAGATATCCTTGTGAACAAATGTTTTTGTGCTTATATAATTATTCCATTCTGATGAATTCCTGGAAGCAAATCATAACTCCAGGATTTGTATTCATTTTACATTTGGCTTTGTGATACCAGATTGCCTTGCAGAACCAGACAGCCTTCCAAGATCTCATTTTTTAAAATTTATTTTTGATAGGCCAAAAAAAAAAATTGACAATCTTCCTCTGTAAACTGACCATTTGTATTTCTTTTTTGCATGTACAAAAATTTTTTTAAAACATTTCCCCATGGCTATTCTAGGCTCTTTTCCCATGGCTTTTGCAATTTCAGGAACTAAAATATTATCATAATAAAATAGCCAATCACTTTATATATGGAATCCTATCTTTCTGGATTTTATTTAGGAGTAGATATATTTTAAACAAATACAATGAAATGAAACAATAAAATAAAGTCTCATGATTATCTGGCTTGGTATAGGAATTAAGCATGAGTTAAGTTATGATGTAAAATGATACTTATAAACATAAATAAAACACCACTTTTTTTTCTTAACTGATGATTACCTTTTCAAAAAGTTTAGGAAATGTTATAAATTTTCTCCAACAATACTTGATGAATGAGACCTTTTCTGGAAACCTAGTTAAATGTTCAATGTTGTTTCAAATATAGACATATTTTAATAATTTTCTTATTTAATACTATAAATTGAAATGGATACCCAAATCTAGTTTGTTTTTTCTTCTTCTGAAATAATACTTTTAAAGACCTTCATCTCCCCCTCCTCCTTTTTCTTTTTCTTCTCCCTCCTCTTTTTCGTCTTCTTCCTCCTTTTTCGCCTCCTTTTGGCAACTAAACAGTATATTTAGTTATCACATGTATAATTTGGCTGGTACACTTTGTAGTGACAATTAAACCTTACCAATGCCACTGTAAAGTAATGGCAAATCTGCTGCATACAAACTGACACTTCCTGCTCTGTGCTCTTCCCGTGCCCACGATAGCCATTGCACCGTTTTTCAGTGTGCCCAGTCTTTGCCTTAGATCCTTCTCAACCCAAAACTCTTGGCAGTCGTTACTAATCGATGAGAAGTTTACAAGAGAGTATTTGCCATACTTGTCCTATACTATTCCTATGATGGATCACACCATAAGAACTGGGTTCATTTAAGTTGTAGGGATGAAATTTTCCCTTCTGGAAAAGGCAACATCCATCATGGCCATACCACAATGCCTATAAGTCTAATAAACCCTGCTTGTTACATCTACCACATTTTAATGATCTCCATACTGAGTGGATCACCTGAAAGGTGGAAAACTCTATTCAAGCTTTCTAGATACAAAATATATAAAATATATAATTTGCTCTTTGGACCAGCCCTAATTTACCATCCCATGACGTAAGAAAGTAAACAGCTGTGCTGATTCTCTGTTCCTCTTCTTTTAAGCCAGACACTTGGTTTGTTTACTTGTTATAATATTACTGTCTTTACTGTGCCCATGGAGTCACTCCATTCCTTTAAGTTTACTTCCTTTTATCCAAAACCCTTATATTCCCTTATCTAAGGAATGTAGGGTTGATTTTGCTTCCTTTTTAAGATTACTGACAACTACACATTTCCCACAGTCTTAAATGAGGGAGGCAGAGGAGTTCTTGCCTAATTTGGCTGTGGAATTCATAGAGACCCAGGGACTGCTTTATGATTATCAGAGCACAAGAGAAGCTACTTTATATCAGTGATGTGTTTCTCTTCTGATCTCACAGGAATATATTTTCTGCAGTTATGCTTTTATACAAATCAAGGTTTCAATCTCATTTGGTGATGGTGATGCCATCAGCAATTTTTCTCCTCTAGTCTGTACCCTTTGTGATCATCTTTCTATTGTTCTCTCATTTTATTATTGTTTTTCCTTACTTCCTCCCCCTTCGTGTTTTTGTTTTTCCCTCTCTAATTTCAGTATAGGAGGACATGGGAGCAGAAAATTTGGGAGAAAAGAAGGAAATAAAGCAACTCCATTTTAATTGATGAAAACATGTAAATGTATAACAAAAGTGCACATAATTCAATTTAGGCAAATTATAATGGAATTAATTTAACAGTAATTGATTCATGGCAACCACAGGAAATAATTAGCTATTCTACCATCCACCTCTCAAGATAACAAATGTACGTTGTCTTAAATTTAATCACAAAAATAATACAGAAGATAGGATTTATTTAATTACATATAGTATTTCATTGGACCTGGACTTTAGAAAAGCAACTGCTTGACTCAGAGTTAAGTGTTATTGTGGAATGATGTTAATTTTCTTAACTAATTGTATTCAACTCAGAGATGAAAGCTTATGCTCATCACAGTCCTTCAGTGTTTGGTCACAGTAGCACTCACCAATAGGGTGAGCGAGAATTGTTGACAGAGGGGCCTTTGCATGCAAGGCCCTTCTCAATCCTGACCAAATTCCACACACCGTTTGAAGTTTGGCTCAAATGCCAACTCCTTCATGAATCTCTTTTTCATCTCCCAACCAGATGAGTTCTCTCCTTGCAACTCTCAACATTTCATTTTCTCTCTTCTTGTTGGCATGAATCACTTTCAACTTTACAGTGGAAAAATAACTATGAGTCTGGCACAGTGCCTGAGTCATAGAAGGCAGGTACTCTTGGTGAGAGAATGAACCAAGAAAATGGACCTTCCTGATAAAGTCTTCACTTCCATGTGGATTATCTTTTTTTTTTTTTTTTTTTTTTAGAAAAAGAAAAGAATGCATGTTTCTGGTTATTGATGTATATATTTCAATTTTAAATTAAAACCCCCTATGTATAATAGACTTTTGAATTTAAACACATTTTATCTATATTTTCATAGTATATACTAAGAAGTTGATTTTAAAGGGAGAGAATTCTTTTCTCTTATTTAAACATGTGCTGAATGTCTACAGTTTTTAGTGACATTCTGTTTAATACTGAGAGTTCTCTAATTCTGTAAAGAAGAAATGAATGTAACAATTTCACAAAAAGGTATTCCTGTGGTTATATGTTTTAAGGAGATATAAAGTTTATCCCAATCACATGTCTCTTTATGCCCTATTAGGTTTAGGTTGAGGTTGTCTCTGTCTAGGGCCAATCTATCTGAGGGCTTTCTTTCTTCTCAATGTCAAGAGGTTCAAAGGATTCTCTATTGCTTTCCTTTCTCCTCCCTCCTACCCTTCCTCCCTCCCCCTCTCCCTTACTGTTTCTCTGTTTCACATATACAAACACACACACTCATTTTGTATTAGCCAGCCAAAGGGATGTTGATGTAAAATACCAGAAATCTGTTGGCTTTTATAAAAGGGTATTTATTTGGGGTAGAAACTTACATTTACCAGGCCATAAAGCATAAGTTACTTCCCTCACCAAAGTCTATTGCCTATTGGAACAGGATGGCTGCCAACGTCTGCAAGGGTTCAGGCTTCCTCTTCCTCTTAAGGCTCTGTGGTCCCAGCTTCTTCCAATATCAGCTGTAGGCTGGGATAAGTCTCGTATCTCTCTCAGGGCTCATTTCACTCCAGGCTCAGCTGCTCTGCTGTCTCCACAAGGCCAGCTGTAAAATATCAGGCGAATGGCTCGTCTCTCTTCCTGAGGCTTCTGCCATGTCTAATGGAGCCTTCTCTCTTTCCTCACGTATCTGCTTCTCTGTGTGTTTACTTCCCAGGGCTCCAGCATTCAAAAACATCAAACACAACTCTGGGTTTCAGGGCTCAACTGGCACAGGAACAATCTGAAGATTTAAGTCTCTGAGAAATACACTTAACAGGTACATTGAAAATTATAGGTTGCCTCCCACAAGATCTTGTACATACTTCCCTACATTATCTTCTAGGAGTTTTATGATACTGGCTCTTAAATTTAGGTCTGATCCATCTTGAATTAATTTTTGCTTAGGGCATATGATAGGGATCCTTTTTCATTCTTTTGGATATGGACATCCAGTTTTCCTAGCACCATTTGTTGAGGAGACTATTCTGTCCCACTTGAGTTGACTTGGCAACTTTTATCAAATATCAATTGGCAGTAGATGTGCGGGTCTATTTCTGAGCTCTCAATTCGGTTCCATTGGTCAATATGTCTATCCTTTGCTAATACAATGAAGTTTTGACCATTTAAAGCCATGTAGTCTGAGTCCTCCAACTTTCCTCTTCTTTTTCAAGATGTTTCTGGCTATTTAGGTCCTCTCAACCTTCCAAATAAATTTGATAATTGGATTTTCCATTTCTGCAAACAAATGGCTGTTGGAATTTCTATTGGAATTGCATTGAATCTATAAATTAATTGGCATAGAATTGGCATCTTAATGATGTTCAGTCTTCCAATCCATGAACATGGAATACCCTTCCAGTTATTTAGGTCTTCTTTGACTTCTTTTAGCAACCTTGTGTAGTTTTCTGTGTGCAAGTCCTTTACAACCTTAGCTGAATTTATTCCTAGATATTTGATTCTTTTAGTTGCTATTGTAAATGGATTTTTTTCTTGATTTCCTCCTCAGATTGCTCATTCCTGGTGACAGAAACACTACTGATTTTTGTGTATTGATCTTATATACCACCACTATGCTGAGCTCACATATTAGCTCTCTTAGCTTTGTTATAGATTTTTCACGACTTTCTATATATAAGATCATGTCGTGTGCAAATAGTGAAAGTTGTACTTTTTTTCCTTGCCAATTTGAATGCCTTTTAATTCTTTTTCTTGCCAACTGCTCTAGGAAGAACTTCTAACACAATATTGAATAAGAATGCTGAGAGTAACCATCCTCATCTTGTTTTGGATCTTAGAGGGAAAGCTTTAGTCTTTTACTGTAGACTATGGTGTTAGCTGTTGGTTTTTCATATATGCCCTTTCTCATGTTGAGGAAGTTTCCTTCAATTCCTATCTTTCTAAGTGTTTTTACCAAGAAAGGATGCTGAATTTTGTCGAATACCTTTTCTGCATCAGTAGAGATAATCATAATTTTTCTCCTTCAATCTGTTTATGTGTTGTATTTCATTAATTGATTTTCTTACATTGAGCTATCTTTGCATACCAGTGATAAAACCCACTTGATCATGGTATATAATTCCTCGATCATGTTGTTGGGTTTGATTTGCAAGGATTTTGTTGAGGATTTTACATCTTTGTTCATCAGAGAGATTGGTCTATAATTTTCTTTTCTTGTAGCATCTTTTTCTGGCTTTGGTATTAGGATGATGTTGGATTTATAGAATGAGTTTGGTAATGTTACCTCCTCTTCAGTGTTTTGGAAGAGTTTGGGTTGGATTGGTATTAGTTCTTTTTGGAATATTTTATAGACCTCACCTGTGATCCCATGTGGTCCTGGACTTTACTTTGTTGGGAGGTTTTTAATGACTGATTCAGTCTCATTACTTGTGACTCATCTGTTGAGGTCTTCTATTTCTTCCTTTGTCAGTGTAGGTTGTTTGTCTTCATCCTTTTCATCTAAGTTGTCCAATGTGTTGGCATGAAGTTTTTATAGTATCTTCTTAGGAGCCTTATCATTATCTCTATTGTTTTTTTTTGTTTTTTTTTTACTGTCAATTTCATTTAATTCTGTCTGATTTTTGTTATTTCATTTCTTTTGCTTGATTTGGGATTAGCTTGCTGTTCTTTTTCTAGTTCCTCTAGGTGTGCAGTTAGGTCTTTGATTTTACTTCTTTCTTCTTTTTTAATGTAGACATTTAGGGCTGTAAATTCCCTCTCAGCACTGCCTTCACTGCATCTCTAAGTTTTGATAAGTTGTGTTCTCATTTTAATTTGTCTTGAGATATGTGCTGATTTCTCTTGCAATTTCTTCCTTGACCCACTGATTAGTTTAAGAGTGTGTTGTTTAACTTCCATATATTTGTGAATCTTCCAGTTTTCAACCCATGATTGATTTCCAGCTTCCTTCCATTTTGGTCAGAGAAAATGCTCTGTATAATTTCAATCTTTCTAAATTTAGTGTGACTTTTTCTATTACCTAACATGAGGTCTATCCTGGTGACTGATCCATGAGCACTTGAGAAGAATGTATAACCTGCTGTTTTGTGATACAATGTTCTGTATATTTCTGTTGGGCCTATTTCCTTTAATGTATGATTCAAAATCTCTTTTTCTTTATTGATCCTCTGTATTGATGTTCTGTATTTTGCTATGAATGGTGTATTTAAATCTCCCCCTATTATTGTAAAGCAATCTATGTCTTCCCTCAGTTTTGCCAGTATTTGCCAAATATATTTTGCAGCACCTTGGTTAGTGCATAAATATTTATGATTGTTCTTTCTTCTTAGTACTTTGTCTCTTTTTAAATATATAGTGTCCTTCTTTGTCTTGTACATCAGTTTTGCATTTAAATTCTGTTTTGTCTGATATTAGTAGCTACCTCAGCTCTTTTTTGGTTACTGTTTGCATGGAAAATCATTTTCCAACCTTTCATTTGCAACCTATTTTTGTCCTTGGGTCTAATGTTAATCTCCTGTATGCAGGATTTTTTTTTTATCCATTCTGCCAATCTGTGTCTCTTAATTGGAGTGTTTTATCCATTAACATTCAATGTTACTACTGTAAAGGCATTACTTACTTAAACCTTTTTATCTTTAGGCTTTTATATGTCATATCTTATTTTTGTTTCTCTTTTTACCCTTTTAGTTACCCTTAATAATACTCTTACTTTCTACAATCTCCTGCTAACTTTTCTCTCCTGCATAACCCTTTTTAGTATTTCTTGAAGGGCAGGACTCTTGTTGACAAGTTCTCTCAATTTCTGTTTATCTGTGAATATCTTAATTCTCTCTCATTTTTAAAGGAGAGTTGTGCTGGATACAAGAATTCTTCGCTGGCAGTTTTTCTCTTTCAGTACCTTAAATATGTCAACTCACTGCCTTCTTGTCTCCATGGTTTCAGAAGAGAAAGCAGCACTTAATCTTATCAAGCATCCCTTTTGTGTGATGGATCTCTTTTTCTCTTGCTGTTTTCAAGATTCTCTCTTTATCTTTGGCACTTGACTCTCTGATTTGTATGTGTCTTAGGGTGGCTCTGTTAGGATTTATTCTGTTTGGAATGCGCTGCACTTCCTGAACATGTACATTCATTTGCTTCATAAGTGTTGGGACATTTTCTGCCATTATTTCTTTAAGCATTCCTTCTGCCCCTTTTGACTTTTATTCTCCCTCTGGGACACCTATAATACATATGTTTGTGAGTTTTGCACTTTCTTTCAATTGTCTGTGTCCCAGCTAAATTTTGTTTTCCTTTTCTTTTTT
>JAQZBX010047813.1:0-20392 GCA_029593785.1 Cabassous unicinctus
TGCCTCTACCTTCTAACCAGGGCCTTCTCTGCATGATTCACTTGGGTGTTTCTCACTTTTTTGCCTGCCCAGCATGTTTTGTTTTCAAGACCTTCACCCACCCCCACCCCAAATCTGGTAAAGCTGTCAGTACATGCAGGCCCCCATGTCCCATGCTACCTCATCTCCCTGGTAACAGTGATTGGTTCAGGGATGGGCTCATGATCCAAGCAGGTCTAAGGAGAGTCTTCCTGAGGGGAACATGAGGGGGTGTCCCCACATGAGATGGTGCACCCGAGGACCATGTGAGCCTGGGTCCTTGGAAGAAGCTCGTCTAAGCACAAAGTCAACACAGAGGAGAGCACCCCAGAGAAAGTCTCAGTGATATTGCAGGAAACCTTGGATCTAGCCCTTGGGCTTCCAGTGACAAGACAATAAATTTCTTTTTTCCAGTTAAGAGGGGTTTCTGTCCTTATAAGCAAAAGAGAGCTGCGTTAGATTTGTGGAAAGCTGTACACTTGCTGGTGTGGGCAGTGGCTCTGTTTCATAAATCTTGTATCCTTCACAAGGTCGAGCATGCCTTAGAACCTATTAGAGAGGCATGGAAGTACAAGTGTGAGTTCAGCAGAGCTGTTTTGGTTAATTTAGTTAATTGCACCCATAGAACAGTTTTCTTAAAACACTTTTGGTCATACTATTCTCCCGCTCAAAAATCTTCAGCAATTCTCTTTGGCCCCAAAAAGCAAAGTCAAATATCTCTGGCCTGGCATTTAAGGTGCTCTACAGTTTGGCCACAATACGCCCATCTGCTCCAGTTGTCTGGGTCCCACAGATGCACTCTCCATTTCCCTGCCTCTTTGTCCTTGCTAATGCCGCTGCCCTTCCCATGAAGCCCTGCTCCCTCCTCCACCGACGTGGAACACAGACCCCTTCCAAGCCCAGCTTGCCTCCTAACCCCCCTCACCAAAACCAACCCCATTCCTTCTGCTCCTCTATCATTGATTAGCTGAAATACACATTACTTGGCAAGTACCAATACTTTTTATCTAAAACCTGTATTTCTTAAGGTAGAAATAAGAAAGAAGATAGAAGATATACATTAAGACCTCAGAAATTTGAAAAACAGATATTGAAGCACTACTCTTTGCCAGGCCTGTGCTGAGTAAATTTGCAATCTCATTTATTCCTAACAGTACTGAGATTCCCATTTATACAGCTGAAGAAACCGAGGCTTAATTCTAGAAGAGCTGAGAAACCCAAGACCAGACAGCAAATCAGGAGTCAAGCCCACGGCTCAATGACTCCAAAGCTCTCTGCTAAACCCTCTGCCTGAGGAACAGTGCCTAACACCAAGGACACTAGAAAATATAAAATATGTATCTGGGAATTTTCTGGGGAGAAAGATGGAAACTATGAAAGAAGGCATCTTCTTGGGCTTAGGAGGAAACAGGAGCCTGTGAGAGAGGCGACTCTATCATGCAGGCCTAGGCTGGGCATCTCTCTGACTGAAGAGTCTGGAATTAGTAAAACATGGCACTGATGAGTTCTTCATGATTTAGCCTGAAAAGTTTCCTTGGCCAGGAGAAGCATAAAAACTATACGTTTTATTTTCTGTTGATTAGCTTCTTTGTCATGTCTCATTTCTTCATCTGAACATGAGTTGATACAATGGGACAGAGATAATTTTAAAAGAGAGACATTTCTTTTATATATGTTTCTATTAGAGAAGCTGTGGGTTTAAAGAAAAATCATGCAAGAAAGTTTTCTTGCGCTATTAGATCTAACGTATGAGAAGTAGAGATCAGAACATACCACAGTAGGAGACAGGAAAGGCGATGGCTGAGCAAGG
This sequence comes from Cabassous unicinctus, assembly GCA_029593785.1. Classification (NCBI taxonomy): domain Eukaryota; kingdom Metazoa; phylum Chordata; class Mammalia; order Cingulata; family Chlamyphoridae; genus Cabassous; species Cabassous unicinctus. Next base: position 1,829 of record JAQZBX010047813.1, read on the forward strand.
AGAAGGCCCTCTGAGGGAGAGGAAGCTTATCAGCATTTCAGTTGGCAAAGCCAGCAGGGAGGAGGCTCTGGTTCTCGTAACCTGTGGTCATCTGTCTTTCTCTTTTCTGTAGAGTTTGACAAACCTCTGTCCAGAAAAGCGTCATTTCGTGAAGCTGGTGCTTACTACTTCTCTCCATACACTGCCAACCTTTCCTAAAAAGCCATTAAGTCCAATGATGATACAAATTAGAATGCTGTGGTATAACAGCAATGCAATGACCAAATATTATTTTAATAATGAGGTATAAATGAGCATTTTAGCCTTTCTGGTGGATATTAACAACATGAAAATGTAGTAAATTCCTGAAAATTTTAATAAAATTTGCTGAAGCATCAAAAGTGAAAAGATGTGGCCTCTAAGCTCTCTTGATTCTCATGCTCAACTAATTTAATGGACATGTAAAAACCCAAGGGCTGTTGGAATCAAGGTTACAGGTTAACTCAACAGAAGGAAATCCAAGAAAACCTAGAGAAAGATTTCAGAAAACTTCACTGGGGTAGTCATTACTTCTCACCACTGTCCTAAAGAACAAGCTAAAGAAGGAAAAACACCCTTACTTGTAAATTTAGATTTACCAATTAAATTCAACAAACCTTTTCAGAGTGCCTGCTAGTTGGCAGCACACAGGCATAAAACAGCACAGGCTACAGGAATTTTAACAGTTAGTTAAGCCTAGATTTTGGCTGAGGGAACACTTCCACACTAGAAGACAGAATGAAAAGGATAGATGAGGAAGAGGTTATGGTGCTGGCTGGAAATAGGAATTCCATGCAGTTTAGTAGGCCTGGCCCCATGGCGGCCCTTTTCTCAGCCCCTCCGTGTACTCCTTTTCCGGCTCCTTTGCCTTCATCCTGACTTTCCCTGGGGTCCTGTGGACATGCTGTGGCCTCAGGGCCTCAGCCTGCATCTGCTCCCTGCAGAGAAGGCATTCTCAAAGGGACAGGACGGGGAGGAGGCCCTCAGAACCCCTGGGGACCAGGGGAGCGGGTGCAGGGAGGGACGGTGGAGACTCAGGCATAGGAGCTGTGGGAAGAGCTCTCGAGCAGCCTCTGAGCACAGCCCGGATCTCTCGGTTGAGCATGCCTGTTCTTCATTCTCTCCTTGGGCAATGCCATCCATTCCTGTGGTTCCAACTGTCACCCAGAATTCAGTAACTCAAAAATCCATACCTCCACGACTCCCAGTATTTCTCCAAGTCCATATTCAACTGCCTACTCAGCTTCTCCACAAAAAAGTACCCCCAACTCCTCAAATTCCACCTAAAATTGGACTAGTTATGCCCCCACCTGCTCCTCCTGTTATAGGCCATCTCATCTAATGGGTGGCACCATCCATCTAGGTGCTCACCCCAGTCTCCCCAAGTGCCTGCAGCTCTGTGGAGGACACCGTCTGCTCCTTGCGTTCCTGCCTCCAGCCGTTGACAAGAGGGCTCCTACTCCTTCTCAGCTTGGGCAGTGTTGGACGAACAGTTCTTACTGACTCTTCCCTGAAGGAAGGGGAGTAGCTCTTCTGTTGATAAAAGGGCACATCTGTTGGCCCATTTGCCAGTGGGTGGGGTTACTGAGCCGCAGAAGCTAAAAACAAGTTCCATCCTGTCTCTCTGGAGCTGCCTGACGTGGCTGGGTGAGCAGGGCCCATGTTCTTCTTTCAGCTTCCTGTCCCCATGTGGTAAGCGCACCTGGGGCAGGACTCAGGAACTGCCTTCCGGAGGCAGCCTGGCGGCTGGCTAGTTTTAATCCTACCCTCTGGAACTATGAGTCCTGCCAGGGACAGAGTCTGGAGGGCAGGCCTGTGGCCTTCCACGCAGCTGGTGGGGTAAGTAACAGAACCAACCCACTAAGACGAGTTCCGAGGTCAGATTTAATAGGGAAAACTGGTCAGAGTGCAGTTCCTTTCTAATTTCTCCACCACATCTTCAGCATCACTCTACGTCCTGCTGTCCCTTTATCCCCATCTTCAACTACGTCCTGCTAGAAAACTCCTTAAAGTCAAATTTTAAGGGAGGTATTTGATTAGGACCTGAGCGTGCATATATGAGAACATCTTTCCCTTTCCCTCAGCACATGAGGGGCAAATATGTTACATGTAGAATTTTGAAGCCAGGAATATTTTTCCCTTAAAACTCTACACCAACATTTCCTAGTCCTTCGAGATGGTAATGGGTGTTAGGTAAAATTTAGGTTTTGTGAACAAAATAAGTTTTGGAAACCCTGGGTTAAAGATAAAAAGTTTCTTAACTGCAGGGCTTCGCAGAGCCCTAATGTATACTGGTAGCTTGAGAGGGGATGGAAAGTGTGGAGTTCCTCAAATTGACGGGCCATGGAATCCTTTCCAGAAAAGCAGTTAAAGGAAAGTGTTCTATAAATCAATGTTCTAAAATGTTCATCTTGTGATTCAAAGATCAAAGCAAAGGCTATTCCAGAGAGGAGAGTCATTCTTAACTTTGGCAGCTTTTGCGGTAGCTCTTCATGACTGCTCACTCTAATTTCCTAGCGGCAGTGCACTCTCAAACCTTGTCAGGAATACAAATGGGAAATTTTCTAAACATTTCTTTCTCTCTTTCAAAACCCACATTTCTATGAGAGAAAAGCATTTTCTATGACTCTTTAATGTGTCCCTTCTTTTGCAAGGCATTACCCACAGGTGTGAGAAAATATTGTATTTGCTGTAAATTTATGTTAATGGTTCAGAAATTCAACAAGATGTTGTTTGGGATACAACATATTTGCTGCCCTCGAGGGGTGAGAAGGAATGCTGAAGACATAGGCAGTTGCAGAAAGTTTTGTCTCTTCCATGTGGAAGAGCTTTTCTGAATGAGAAGCCTAGGCCCCCTGCCGGGAACAAGCCCTGGCAGTGCCTCTCCTCCACCTGGGGTGGGGCCAAGGCCCACCTGCGGCCGTGCCCTGGTCTTCGCCATGGCGGCTACCCATGCCAACAGCAAAGCCCGCTGCCTGGCCTTCTCTGCAGTTATGGCCACCCACTGCAGAAGGAAGCTCCCTGTGCCAAAGCATGCCTGCTGTGGCTGCCCGCTCTGGGAGGAAGCTGGGATATCTGTTCAACAATGCTCATTTTATTTGCGATCACTGTGTCACAGGATTGACCCCTTGCCTGAGACAGTTCTCCCATCCTAAAACAACATCCAAGCCTGGACATGGCTGTAATAAAAGAATTCTGAATACATTCTTTCTTTTTGTTCTAATCAAGATTCAAACTGGATTTAATACTTTAAAATGATAAAACTTCATACTTGAGCGAATAGACAAGTATGAAAGTCGACAATTTTAAGCTAAGTATTTAACAACCAAGAGGATGCAGGCCACAGAAGGAAAGATGGGATCACAACCCTCCTACTCCAAGTTCTCCTGAATATATTAGTAACTTTGATAGAAAATCACCCCACTTTTATATTTTATTAGTAGCACATGGTCCCTTTATTCCTCAGAAGAACTTGTGGCTAAACAAACTCCCTCCTTCATTAAAGGACAGGCCGAGGCTTAAGAAATGGCTTTGCATCAGCAGATGTCCAGGCCTTGACCCTGGTTAGGGGCTTAAGAGGAGACCAGAGAGAAACGTCTCATGACCAGTGAGTCCAATCCATATTTTCTGATAAACAACTTTAATTTATCTGCATATTAATTTGGTTGTTGCTTCTCCTCCCATTATGAGTTGATTTGTTTTGTTGTGGTTCTCACAAGTTGATCCAGATACAGGGTCAGGTGATACCCATGATACATCACCTAAAGAGTCAGAATCCACTGAATACATGATGTAGCCGCCCCTTCCAGGACATCTGCATGTGCGAAAGTTCCCTCTGCTTGACTCCCCAACTGCTACACAGCACTTAGGACCCTCTGAAATCACCTTCTTAATTACTTTTACCTGTTTGCTGTCTGATTTCCCACTAGACTGTAAACTCCCAGAAGGCAGGGACTGTCTGTCTTATTTGTCACTGAGTCTCCAGTGCTTAGAACAGTGCCTGGCAGAGAAAGGGCTCTGTAAATATCCGTTGAATAAATGAACAGCTTATCCCCTTTCCAGCCTCAGATTTTCCTCCAGGACGCGCCACCCCTCCTATGTGCTCGCACAGCCCCTGAACTGCCTCAGCCAAAGCTCATCGCACTGGGCCATGACCCCTTGTTTGATTAGTGGCCTCTCCTGCTAGACTATAAGCAACATGAGGGCAGGGACTATATTTTTTATACAGTGTCTAAAATAGTGCCTGATACTAGTAGATACTTAACACATCTCTTTTAAGTAAACAAGTATTCTCCTCTTTTTCTCTTTTCTTCAATTCCCTCCTCTTCTAAAATTTATTCTTTTGGTTAATAAAGCTAAGTACACATGTATGTATTTACACTACACTTACTTTAAAAAGGATTTGAGATGGCTAAATATCTACATACTTATATATATTGTATAATGAATAATATAATATAAAGAGGGAGTACATGCAAAAGAAAGGGGATTGAGAAATAAGAAAAAGATATATTCTTAAATCAAGCAAAGAAATACTAGAAGCTATTTGTTTGAAAATTTCAAGCAATTTAAACAATGGTTTCACGTAGGACTTCAACCCCCACGCAAGCATGAATTAGCAGAAGAACTGCCTCAATTTCCCTTTCCCTTTTGCAGCCTATGTAAGAGTTACTGCACATACCAGAAAAGAATTCTCAAAATCACTTATCATCTTCACCTTCCCTGATAACAGCCATATAATATACAAAACCAGAAGTTGACCATGCGTGCTCCGTGCCAGAGGGGTGGAAGGGAGGGGAGAAATTAACAGCCCCTGAGGTGCTTTTACCCTGCCTCCAAACAGAAGAATAAAAACGGCAAGAAGCGCGGGGCAAGAAAAGCAGCGGCCGGCTTCCTCTGTGCATCCCCCAGCAGCCCTCACACAGGGCCCCTCTTGCACGTGGTCCAAGTAGCTACTGAGTGGACGTGTATGGTGCAGGGAGAGGAGGAGGACGGCTCTGGGGGTCGGTCTGAGCTGGGCTCAATCTTGGGCAAGTTACTGTGACACTCAGTTTCCTCAGTGGAAAGTGGGGGTTAAGAAAATAAGCCACTCGGTGAGCTGTGAGCACAGAATGACATGTAACTTGCCCAGCACTGTGCCTGGCATGGGGAGGTGCTCAGGAAACACGCGTGCCCTCCCCCCACTTCCTGGCTTCTGGGCTGGTGAAGCTGGCTCTCACCTCACTGCCAGGAACTCAGCCCCGGGCCTTTCTGCTCCCTCAGCCTCTGCGCCCGAGCGAAGACACTGGTGTGCGCTCTCCTGAGACCCGGCTCAAAGGCCTTGGCACAGTGCTGGTCGCACGGCAGCCCCCTCACCCTACACCTAATGAGCACTGGGTAAATAAAACTGCGGGGTGAACTCGCAGTCTCTTTTTCTTTATCTCTACTTCACAGCATAGGGTTGGCTGTGAGTGTACATCACTGGACAATAATTTCCTAAATATCAGCTTATATTTTAGGTGTCATTTACTGAGTTTGAAACTCCACAAATAAAAAAATCACATGAATTTTTTTCCCTGTAAATTCTAAGAGCATGCTAACAGGTCACTAGAAATAAAAAAATAAATAAAATATCTGTATATCTGTTTTAGCGAGATAGCATAACCTCTCTCCAACCTGATTCAAAGTCAGGTTTAACTCTGACTTTGCTGATTTCTGAAGAAAATGCCAAGTTTCTGAAGGAAATGCAAAGAAAGCCATGCAATGGGTCTGAATTACATGACGTTTCTGTCAAGTTATTTCATTAACCTGAACTTTATTGATGCTTTCATAAAGTAAACACCTACAATGACCTTTCCAAACATTGGCTTCAGAAATGTTTCTAGTTTCCAACTCGTTTATTTTTATTGCCTCCGTTCATCAGATAAAATGAAGATTTTGAAGCCAAAGGGGAAATCCAGGGAAGATAAGTCCTGAAAAGCTTTCAAACATTTCAAAATCCACTCTCCCCTCTGACAGCAAAAAAGGATATTTGTCGTCCTGGCTTGTCCCCAGACCGTCGATGAAGGGGGTGGAAGCGGTTCCGGGAAGGCCTCTCCACCAGCCCGTGATGGCGAGTTCCCCTCACATTATCAGCTTGATGAAATGACGGCTGCAGAGACAGGAAAGAAGAGTTGGCCTGTGACTGGTCACCGTTTTGGAAATTGCCATTTACCCTCAAGAACATCAACTGATAAAGAGTTAAAAAGATTGATTTTTACAGTTTTACCACTGCCAATTACTGTGCATTGAGTCAGAGTATATACAATAAGGTAGACCTGGAACAATCTCTATGTAATCACAGAATAATTAAAAGTAACCTTTAGTGTGTTAAGCTGAAAGATGAGAGACTAACATAATAAAAATGGTCAAAATTAGGAGGTGGAGGGAAGCGGATGTGGCTCAAGTAGTTGGGCACCTGCCTACCACATGGGAGGTCCTGGGTTTGGTTCCCAGTGCCTGCTAAAGAAGACCAGCAAGACAGCGAGCTGACGTGACGGGCTGGTGTGGTGAGCTGACGCAACAAGATGATGCAATGAAGAGACACAACAAGGAAACACACTGAGAGACACATCAAGCAGGGAGTGGAGGTGGCTCAAGCAATTGGGCACCTCCCTCCCACATGAGACATCCTGGGTTTGGTTCCCAGTACCTCCTAAAAGAAGACAAGCACACAACAAACAAACACAGAGAGCAGACAGCGAGCGCAAACAACAAGGTTGGTGGTGGGAGAAATAATTAAATAAAAATAAATCATAAAAAAAAAAATTAGGTGGTGGAGAATCGGGGGACTATGGATTCATATTCCAAATCCCAGAAACTAGGAAGTAGAGTAGGAATGTAAAATGAATATATTTAAAATGGAAATAAACTGGCAAGCCATGGGATACCTACAGACTGTGGACTATATGTTCTGCACAGTGTCTTTTAAAAACATGTGATTGAATGGACAACTTTGAAAATTCAGATTTGAGGCTTCAAATGAAAAAATCAGAACATTTCAGCCACACTGGTCCCATAACCCCCCATGGCAAGAAGAGGCAGAAGCTGAGAGTGGCTGCTCCCTCATGATTTTAGCCCTTAGACCCGGATCACGTCAGTGACACATTCTGCTGGACGTTGGAGTCTGCAACCCTTGAGCTAAAGAGGAAAATATCAGTGGAAAACATGAACCTCATTCTTCTCAAAATGGCACAAATGAAAGTATAAACAGATTCAAGATAAATCCATGGTCAATAATCCAAAATCCGTTGTTAAAGGATGCTTGGGACGTATTCTTAACATTTTTGAGATTGACATCGTAATAAGCAACATTTATGGTTGTCAAAGACCAAATTCTCAGCTGAACCATTAAATCTCACATAATGGGGAAATGTATATACAGCGATATGTAACAAATGTGTTTGTGAAACATATGAAAACAGATTTTTTAAAGGTAAAGTGAATCGTATATAAAATAACTAGCTTATTATGAAAAGAATCTTTTCATTTTGGAGAATTTTCATAGGTGTGATTCCTTTAGTTAAGAACTGACCCCTAATTTTACTTTGTTAAACACATGGATTTTCTCATATTGGATTTGGGGATTACTCTAGTTTCTCCTGAGGGCCTGATAAAAAAAAAATGGCTGAGCTAATTTAGTTTAACAATTCCAATCTATTCCAATAATTCACATTCTAAATTCAATCTCCTAGAATAATGAGATCTCAGTGAAGAACAACTTTTGGGCCTGGGAGAAAAATATTCGTGATAGGTAAGCTGGATATTGAGCTCAGACAATAGCGCATACTATTCTAGGGATAGAATAAATTAAAATACCTTGTTGGCCAAGAGGATGTATGCCTGCAGCATACTTTATTAGCAGAAACATGGTTATCCAAGGTAGAAATAGTTTTAAGAGACAGATGGCTTCATTCCAGGATAAAAGAAAAGGGAAGATTCTGTTGCTGTAATTATGTATTCAGTACAGTGATGCTCAATGTACTTGAAAACAAAATTTCCATGTTCCATGGCTTCCGGAGGCCAGCCCATGGAGGTGGTGCTGAAAGTCTTTAGGAGAGGCTCCCAAAAGTGGGAAGCTCTAGAAATATATTGTACATGTATTTTCTATTTGCACTTGCCTCTTCTGCATTAACCCCTGCTGGCCCAAATCCTGTATTACAGCTTGGACTGTTTTGGGGGGATAATCTCTGCTTAAATGTGATATTTTCATTTCTTCCTCGCCCTGGCCCAACCTTCTCTCTCTGCCCCTGTAGTATATATCTGATCTTATTCCAAACTTTATTTGGCTTTAGCCCTCTCAGTTCACTTGCATATCAGATGAGAACATTTGTTCAGTTAGGGCTGACGATTGAAGGAGGTTTAAGAACAAAGGAGCCCGTCAAATACTATCTGGTTTTTGGTATCTGGCCTAAATCTGCATCCTAAAAACAAGACAGTGGCAAATGGATACATGATTTAATCATTCCCATCAACTCCCAATCTCTTGTTTGCTGAGAGCTAAATATTCACTTATTTAAAAATATATTTGCTAAGTCAACTTTAAAACATAAAAAAGAAATAAAACCTTGCCACCCTGAAGGCCAAGTATCTCATTTTTTCTGTTCCTTTTTAAGTTTTATCTGTTTATAGATTTTACCCACAGAGTTCATATATAGATTTTACCCCAGATTTTTGTGATCTAGGTTTTGCACTTAATATTATTTCATAAGCAACTTTCTGTATTTTACATAATTGCTCTAATTATCAATTCAATATGTACACGGCATTTCATTTCTAAGGTTCGTAAGGCCAACATCCCATGTTGCAGTTCAAAGAACAAATGATTTGGAGTCTCAGAGAATCAGTTCAAGTCCAGTGTCCTCCACTTATTAACAAGTTACTTCATCTTCCTGGACTCAGTTTCCTCACCTGCAAAGTGCAAGTGATGCTAACTTCCTCACAGGCTTGATGAGAAAATGAAATTAGGGCACGTATGTGAAAGCTGCCTTGTCCCAGCGATACCTAGGCGTTAGAAGGGAGGATAGGTGTCAAGGTGGTGGTCAACGGGTAGAGATGAAGCCGCCTGCAGAGCCCTTTTGTGGCCAGAAGGCATGGCATCGTTTTTATGGGCTTCCCCAACATGCTGGCCTCTCAGTCTTCCCCAGAGGACCTGCCTCTCAGTCACCCATTTGCTGCCCACGCTATGTCGCCTCTGAAAGCTGCAGCCTGGGATGAATAGCTGAAACGCTGTGGGCTGGGCGATATGCTTTGCTTTGGCCAATGGCTTATGAGCAGGCGTGAGGTATCTTGTCCAAGCAGGAAACCTCACACTTTTTTCCTTCTGCTATGGGAATGCCATATCCCAAACACAGGATACTCCTTCAGCCTAGGTTGCAGAAGACACACGGAGGAGAGCCGCAGTAGATGCTCTGCAGCCACTAACAGGTCATATGAGAGAACAATCATTGTTTATTGAACATCCCAGGGTTTTTGGATTGGGTGTTATAGCAGAAAAACTGATATGACAGTGATGGCAGACAGACACTCCACTGAGATAGGGAGTGCTGCCTTTTTTTTTTTTTTTTTTTTAAAGAGTAGCAAAGGACAAGTAAAAAAAAGTTAAAGAATCTATACATTGGTACCTACATATTTTGAAGAGCGCTTCAGAGTCAGGCTCAGGAGGCACCATCCTTGTTTCAGGACATGGGACCCAGATACCAAATAAAGGAGGGCTTCTGTGTCTCCATATCCCAAAGTTCCTCCACCTAGCTGTCTGGGATCCAGGGCTGGGTCGGGCATGGGTAGACTAAGCACGTGCTTAGGGCACTGGCCAGGCAGGGGCAACAAACATGAGGAAAACGATTTGAAAGAATTTCCAATAAAGTGCAAAGCATTCATCTTGGGAAAAATCAGAGTTTAACTGGATTTCTCTACCCTTTTTTTTTTTTTTTTTTTTTCAAAGATGGTTACTATTCCAAAATACCCATCAGGGTGGGAGGCACAATAATCTCTTCAGGACCTTGGGCCAGGTCAGGTCTTTTTTATTTTATTTTATTTTATTTATTTATCCCCCCCTTGCTGCTTGTGCTCACTGTGCCCACTTGTGGTGCGCTTTTCTGTGTCTGCTTGTCTCCCTTTGTTGCATCATCTTGCTGCGCCAGCTCCATCAGCTCGCCGCGCCACGCGGGCCAGCTCACCTTCACCAGGTGGCCCCGGGAATCGAATCCAGGGCCTCCCATATGGTAAACGGGAGCACAATCACTTGAGCCATATCTGCTTCCCAGGTCAGGTGGGACTCTGGACACTGGAAAGCAGACAGGAGTACACCAGGAATGGGAATGCTGTTGGCGGCACCCTGAGGGAGCGCAGAGAGGCTGGCGTCAATGGCCTGACCGTGAGGTCTAGCACCAGGAGGCTCAAAAAGAAATCTCAGGGGTGTACCACTGAATTCTGTTTCACACTGTGACCTAAAATGCGGAAGGAGAGTGGATTCTGGGCACCTCTTACACAGCTATGACATAAGTTATCAGGTCTGAGGGAGGTAAACTGAGAGTAGACCGAAGTCCAAACACCAAGGAACTGTGGACCTCAATGGTGAAGGGCAATGAGGCAGGATCAAGGTTGATTCCCAAGCTGGCAAGTAGACAGCTTCTGCCAATTCTTAGTTTCTGGGCTTGGGATTGGGGGGTGAGGGGGCATACCCAAAGTGATTCAAGGTACTGCTGGGAATGAGATGTCTCTACTTGCAGAGAGCCCAGTCTCACGCTCTCCTTGCTTTGCAGGATTGCAGGCTCCTGACTGTTTCTGAAAATACCTCTGTGTATATGATGAATTAGTCCAGGCTTTCAGGTATTGGGGTGGCTGATTAGGATGGGGTAACATGACTAACGCTGATGGCAGAACTCTTTCTGTGCTGGGGCAGAGCATGTCAATTTTCCAAAATAGAGTTGTGGATTTCTAGGCAGAAGATGCTAATGGCCAGGGGCAGCACCAATGGCGCCTGCATCTTGGTTCCTAATGCTCTCAGCAGGGTCACTCCCTTGAGTGGAAGGAGGGCCTTTTCCCAGGTTCTCTTGACTGGCTGGGTAGGCCATGTTGGCCCAGTCTATGTAGGCTCAGCTGGCTTCACTTCAGGGAGGAGGGGAGGAGGGGAGGAGGGGAGGAGGGAGAAGCCATTCTCATTTCGATCTTGGAACACTGCCCAATTGGGCCTTAGGAGTTACTAGGTCGCTGGTCATAAAGCTAATAATTTGATCCTCCAATTATTACTGGCTCTTTGCATCTGCTCCCTACCAGTGAGAACCCAGAGAGAAACGTGATTAACCAGATTATCAATCTCCAGAAGAATGATATAGTTCAGCTGAGAACTTTAATCAGTGAAATCTGGATTCATTAGGTACCATAAACACAGCCCTAACTGAATCTATTCCTTGATTCAAGGGATTTATTTTACCTGGTACCCTAAAAACAGATGAGAAATAATCATTAGTGAATTTGGATATTTTATAGGATTTCAGAGTTTTGAAGTATGTTTTATTTGTTTGTTTTTTGTATTTCATCTAGTGCTTCTCCACAGTTGGGTGTTACAATCAGCATGGAATATAAAACTAGGGATTAAGAGTATAACATGTTTACTCTATGCAATAATACAGATATTTGCTCTAAAATCACAATGAAACTTACTGAGAAGTGCTGAAGAGCTTTTTTTTTCCTTCAGTGTATTTTACATCTGTTTGTTCTTGGAAAAGATTCTGGGCTTTTACAAAGAGTTTCTGAGACTAACATCATGATAATGGGGAGGCTGGAAGTCTCCAGCTAGCTGTCATGGGATGTGACGCAGCCAGACAGGGGAGAGCAGGAGAATGTGAGGATGACGACTGCCCCTCTCCTTTCCTATAGACCAGTCTGGTAGTCAACTCAGTGGAACTGCAGCTAATTGGGCCAGACATTTCAGGCCATAGCCCTCTGCCCTGACCCAAGCTCCAGGACTGCCCACGGTCCCCGGGGCTGCTGGTCACCAGTGGGGAAGGGTAGAGTAAAAGGCAAAGGACTATACCTCACAGGCACAGGACAAGAGTTGGCTTCTCACTGGTTCTCAGATGCGGAAAAACAGATTCTACAGACACTTAGAGCTGCTAGGCACTGTCAACTCAGGCTCAGCTGGAATTATTACTTTTAGAGATAAATCAGCTTAGATCAGATTATTTGAACAAGTAATTTATTGACATTATTAAAAATATATAAAGTTGGACAGTGAAGGCACAACTCCCAACACTTGTTCTCCTTCTGCCCAGTTCCCACCTCCCAGTGGCTAACCCAATTATTAGTTTCTTGTGAATCTTTGCAAATACTGATTATGCATGTACAGCAAACTTCTGTTCCTTACTTTTTACACAAATGGTAGCATACTAATATACTCTTCTGTACCTTGCTTTTAAAACTTAATCTCCAGTTGAACTCCTAAATCTGACTCCAAGAACCAACTTCTTAAGGTTCTTTCTCTAAATTCTCAAAATGAAAAAATCACCCAAAAAAATTTAGAAAACAACAGAAGTGAAAAATCAAAACCATCAGGGAACATTCACCAACACTGTACTTGGATGACTCACTTCCGGGCAGTTCATACTGGACAGTTTCAGTAAGTCCTTATATCCTTCTCAGTATTACCTAAGTCCTCGAAGAACAGGCTCACAAACCTCGCCCTCTCCACTGGCTCCTCCCCGTCTGTATTTAAACCTGGCCGCCTCCCATGTGACGGCAGAGGGAGGGAAAAGGAAAGGTAGGACTGCTACTTGATCTATCATTCTGCTCCTCACCCTTCTCTCTCTCTCTCCTTCACAGCGAAGGTTCTGGATGGAGAGTTGCCTCAACCCCATTCCTAACTCCCACATGCTTCTCAACTCCCTGCCCCTCTACTCCACAGGAATTTCTCCTGCCAAGCTAACTACTGACTTCCCTTGTTACTAAACCTAACTGGAGGGAGTGGGCATAGCTCAGTGGTTGAGTGCCTGGGTTCAATCCCTGGAACCTCCCCCAAAATAAAACAAAATAAATAAATCCAATTGGACATTTTCACTTAAGTTACGTAACCTCTCAGAAGCATGGGAAGTTATAGCTCGCTCTCCTTTGAAAAGCTTTCCTCTCCTGGCTCCTGTGACACCATGCCCTCCTACTTTTCTTCCTCCCTCTCTGGGTGCTTCTTCCCAGCCTCCTCTGAGGACTCCTGGACTTCCTGGCTATCCTTTAAATGCTGGGCTCCTTCAGGGCTCTGTCATACAGCTCTGCATCTCCAGCCCAGATCTCTCTCTGAAACTTTAGGCCTACTTAGACAACTCTTCCAAGAATGCCTGCAGGCATTTCAAACTCAACTCGATTAGAGGTGAATTTCTCACCTTCCTCCCAAACTAGCCCTATCTCTTATTTTTAAAATCTCCGAGAAAAGCATCATCCTATTGCCTAACAGAAAAATTCGGAGTCATCCTGAAGCACTTCCTCATGGCCACGCCCCATCCCCACCCCAGCCACATCCCATTCAGCACTAAGCCTGGTCCTTTAGACCCAAACACCTCTCAAACCCACTGCTATTCTCAGCCCCCATCTAGCCGCTCTCCCCTGGATTGCTGAAACAACCTTTTCATTGGTCGTTTTGTCTCCCATCTTCTTTCCTCCCATCTATTTTCCACCTATAGTCAGAGTAATCTTTCTAAAACAAATTTGACCACATCACTCGGCTGCATAAAACTCATTAACGACAGGATTATTTAAAAGACCCTATGAGTTGATTTCAAAGTTTATCTGGAAAAATAAACATGCAAGAATCACCTGGAAAAATCAATGAAAAGAAGCATAATAAGAATGAGTTAACACTACTAGTTTTTTTTGTTTGTTTGTTTTTTTGAGGTTCCAGAGCCGGGGATTGAACCCAGGACCTCGTATATGGGAAGCCGGCACTCAAACCACTGAACCACATAGGCTCCCCTACTAGATTTTTAAAATGTATTATATATAAAACTACAATAATTAATTAAAACTGTGATACTGGTGTATGAATAGACACATGGAACAATAAAAGATAATGTGGAATTTTCAAAGTATAATCAAATACATGTGGAAATTTAGTATACAATAAAAGTGGCATTTTAAATTAGTGGAGAAAAGATGATTACTGTTGTCAACAAACAGTGTTGGGACAACTGGCTAGCTAACTGAAAAAAAACTGTCAGATCCACACTGCATATCTTCTATCAGCATAAACTCTTAATGGAGCAATGATTTTTAATTTAAAAATGAAGCCATAAAGTATTACAAAGGAGAGAGAGAGAGAGAAGCCTTTCTAAGTATGGTATAAAACCTGGAAGCCATGAAAAAGTGATTAAATTTTTATATGTAAAATTTGTTACTGCATGGAAAAAATAATATTCCATCATAGGAGAGTCAAAAGACAAATGGAAAGCTGGGGAAAATATTTGCAATTAAGATCAGAGATAAATGGCTACTTTTTCTAATATATAAAGACCTCTGAAAAAAATCAACAAGAAAGAGATCAACCACCTAAAAGAAACAAGAGCAAAGGATATGAACAAATTGTTCACAGTAGAGATATGAATGACTCATAAACATAGGAAAATTTACACCTCCCTCATAATAAGAGACATGCAAATTAAAACTCTACAGGGAGGCCCCGATTAAGATGGCAGAGTGAGATGCCTCGGGACCCACAGAAGCTTTGAACAACCAGCAAGAAGTAGCAGAAACATCTTTCTCAAACCTCCAGACAACAGTTAACGATGGCAGTAACAGGGCGAGTGTCAGCTCAAGAAAAAGGCTCCTGAAAAGCAGGAGGCTCTTGTGGCACCCGGGCTGGCTCGTCCGTCACCCTCACTGGCTCACCCCTAGTGCAGATCCCGGGTCCTGATACAGGCTGCACATCTGGAAGCACATAGGTCTGACCCAATCTGTCTGGTGCTGGCCTGAGGGACTCGCTGTCCCAGAACTTGCCCTACATATAGAAGGCAGCTCACCAAGTTCTCCTACAGAACGCTGTGGGAGAACAGCCAAGTGGCCGCCTGGGGCAAGGGCTTGCTGGCTATAGGATATAAAGTGCAGTGCCCGGGACCATGAGGAAACTGCTTCCTAGAGAAGAGGGGACCATTCCCAGGGCAACACGCACATGCGCAAGACAGGACACATGCGCAGAAAGGATCAGGATGGCCTCTAGATTTGGCCTCATTGTACGAATAAGCCCTGAAGGAAAGGTCAATCTGCAAAGACTGGGAAAGGTGTTTTCTTTTTTTCCTTTTTTGGTATCTCCTTGCATTCAAGGAAAGCTCTGCCATAACATCAGTTGGATACAAGCTTAAGGACCATATGCCCCGAAGTCTAAATTCTAGCGATAACACATTAAAATAGCAAAATGTCCAGGTTCAACAAAAGAGTACAAAACAAAGAAACAGGCGGTTATGGCCTGGCAAAGGAGAAAATTAAGGCATTAGAAGCCACCATGAGGAAGACCAGACCTGGGACGTACCAGAGAGAGGCTTTTAAAAAATGGTCCTAATCATGCTCAAAGAGCTAAAGGAAAATATGGACAAAGAACTAAAGGAAATCAGGAAAATGATGACCTCAAAGAGAATATCAATAGGGAAATGGAGTTTATGAAAAGGAACCAGAGCTGAAGACCACAGTAACAGAAATTAAAAATTCCCTAGAAGCTCAATAGCAGATAGGAGCTGGCAGAAGAATCACTGAATTTGAAGATAAGACAATTGAAATCATCTAGTTTGAGGAGCAGAAGGAAGAAAGAATGAAGAAGAGTGAACAGAGCCTGAGGAACCTGTGGGGCACCATCAACTGTACCAATATATGCATTGTGGGAGTCCCAGAAGAAGCAGAGAGAAAAGGGCAGAGGGAATATTCAAAGAAATGATGGCTGAAACCTTTTCCAATTTAGCAAAAGACATGAATATACACACTTAAGATGTTCAATGAACTCGCAGCAGAATAAACCCAAAGCAAACCGTGCCATGGCATACCATAATCAAATGCCAAAGAGACAGAATTCTGAATACCACAAGAGAGAAGCAACATATCACATACAAGGAAGCCTCAGTAAGATTAGGTACCAATTTCTCATCAGAAACCTTGGAGGCCAGAAGTCAGTAGGATGACATATTTAAAATGCTGAAAGCAAAAAACTGCCAACCAAGAATTCTATATCCAGCAAAACCGTCTTTCAAAAATGAGGGAGAGATTAAAACATTCCCAGACAAACAAAAGCTGAGGGTGTTCATCCCCACTAGTCTGGCCCTACAAGACATGCTAAAGAGAGTTCTGCAGTTTGAAAGGAAAAGAGAGTAGGCAACAGATCAAGGCTGCAGGAAGAAATAAAGATCTCCAGTGAGGGTAATGATGGCTAAATATAAATGCCAGTACTATTGAATTTTTTGTTTGTAACTGCACTTTTTACTTCCCACAGAATCTAAAAGGCAAATGCATAAAATGTAATGAGAAATCAATGGGTTTGGACTCATAATGTATAAACATGTAATCTGTGACAAGAACTACACAAAAGAGAACAGAGGGCTATAGGAACATAGTTTGTACATACTATTGAAGTTAAGTTGCTGTCAAAGCAAATTAAGATTGTTACAGATTTAAGATATTGAATTTTGGCCCCATGGTAACTATAAAGAAAATATCAGAGAATATGCAAGCTCAGAGAGACAGGTTGCCAGGGGCAGGCGACGGGGGGAATGGGGAAGGGCAAAATGGCTGTAGGGTTTCTGTTTGGGGAGACTGGAAAGTTTTAGTAATTGAAGGTGGTAAGTGATTAATCCCACTGAGTGGTATGCTTGGGAGAGGTTGAAATGGGAAAGTTTATGTTGTGTTTATGTTCCTACAATTTGAAAAAACAAAAACAGAGAGCAACTAAAGAGACAATGATAGCTAAATGCAATACATGATCCTGAACAGGATGCAACAAGTGAGGAGAGAAGGCTAAAAAGGACATTATTGAGGCATAGGAAAAAATGAGAATATAGACTGTAAGCTTTATATCAATGTTAAATTTCTTGAACATGATAACTGCATGAAGGTGGACACGTAAGTGAAGATCCTTGTTCTTAGGAAATGTACATGGTACTAATAAGTGTTCAAGGAACATGATACAATCTATACGCAAGTGTTCAGGAAATGGATTGATAAATAAACAGACAGATAAATATATGGATAGGTAGATAGAGGGATTGATACATTTATGGACAGAAAAAAAGATAAAGCAAATATGGCAAAATGTTAAAATTGATGGACCTGGGTATCTGGGGTGGGGGATAGAGGTACATAGGAGTTCTCTGTAAGGGGGTTGTATTGTTTTTGTAACTATCCTGTAAGTTTGAAAGTATTTCAAAATAAGAAGCTTAAAAATAAAAACACTATACAGAGATATGATTTTTTTTAAATCTATAAGATTGACAAAGATCAGAAAGTTTGATAAAACACTGGGTTGGAGAGGATGTGGGCAAACAAGTACTCTCATACACAGCAGGTAGGGATGTAAATTAGTACAGTTTTTAAGGAGGGCAAACTAACAATATCTATCAAAACTATAAATGCATATAGTCTTTGCCCTAGCAATTCCACTTCTAGAAATTTATTTTGCAGATATACCTGCATGTGTATGAAATTATATATGTGTATGATGCTATTCACTGCAGCATTGTTTATTTTAAAAAGTCTATAAAGAACTTAAATGTACATCAATAGAGAATTAACTAAATAAATTATGGTAAATCCATATAATAGAATATTGTACACTTATATATTTTTAAGTGAAAAAAAAGCAAGGTGCAGAAATGTGTATAGTTTGCTAATTTCTGTGTGAAAGAGTGGGGTGAAGTGGAATATATATCCACATGTGTTTATATGTGTGGAAGGCAGGGGTTCTTAACCTTTTTTGTTCCATGGACCCCTTTGCCAGTCAGGTGAAAACCATGGACCCCTTACTAAGTCCACACTATGCTGTGTATTATTTAATAAATATATCACACTCGCACCAACACTTCCCCACAGGAATAAAGTTTTTTTGAATTTCAATTCAAGGTCATGGACCCCTTGTTAAGAGCCCCTGGTGTAAAGTATCTCTGAAAGACTAAACAAATATGACAACATTGGTTGCCTCCAAGGAGTAAACTGGGTGGCTAGGACACGAAATACCCTTCGCATGTCTTTTTCAAATAACTAAAATTAAAATCAAAGAACACACTATAAAGCCACAGTAACTAAACTGATGTGGAAATGGACAGGGGAATAGTCAGCCATATCAATGGGACAAAATAGAAAATTAAAAAATACAAAATAAATGCTGAAATAGTGATAATAGTAGTAAAATAAAATATAGATTAAAGAGAGTATGCAATGTTACTATCAGACAAAAAACATTATACTAAGTGAAGGAGATCAGATACAGAGTACTACATATTGTATGATTCCATTTATATAAAATACAAATATGAATTAATTCACAAAGATGAAAGATTAGTTGTTATGTCC
>JAQZBX010047814.1:0-20374 GCA_029593785.1 Cabassous unicinctus
TAATTCAAAATATGAAGTAGTAATAAATGGCTTCCTACATGGATAAGAAAGAATAAAATATAAACTACAATGGTTGTAGTAATTAATACAGGTGGAGGAAAAGGAAATGAAATGCTTTATTACCAAGCAGTGTTAAGGGCGAGGTATTTAATGGATTTGATTCTCAAAATTTCTAGATCTATGAAATTCCTACCACTTTTCTAAACTTAAACTCCTTAATTTAAAAGATAGTGGCTATTTTCTTGAAGTCTTTTTAAGAAATTAAATGAACTTCCTTTCTTACATCCCCAAATCTTAATTCAAACACTCTAAAGACGAGATATAAAATTATGATATTTTACTGCTATTCATTATTCTTAAGTAGTCATTTGGAAGGCAGTAGAAAATTCTGAAAATAAATATCACTGATTTTGATTGGGAGAGGTAGGCTGGGGTAGAAGCAATCATTTTACTTAGTAGTTGATGTAAATAATATTTGGCTGGTGCATTAGTTTTCTTTTGCTAATGATATAATTTACCACAGATTTAGTTGCTTAAAGCAACACAGATTTATCATTTTTTACAAGTCCTAAAATTAAGAAAAGCAGGGCTGTGTCTTTTTCTGGAGGAGTCCTTGACATATTCAACTTGACATTTGTCAAATTTCCTTGACATATTCAACTCCTAGCCCATTGTCTGGCATTTGTTTTAGCAGCTGTGAAACTAAAACACAGCAAGTTCAAAATAAGATGTGGCTTAGTTACAAAATGGGAGATCGCAGTGAAATAAAGCATGCATAGAAATATTTAGGCTGCAATAATAGAATTATGTTTCCTAGGACAATTTAGATAATTTAGATTATCCAAAAAAACTTAGATAAAATCCACAGTGTTTACACCCAAGTTTATTTCTGGGCAAAAAAAGCACTTTATTTCAGTGCCTTAAAATAGTACTGTCTTCAAAATGGATCTTATCAAGAGGAAGATGAAGGACTTGCAACATTACTGAAAACTCTAGAAGCTGATGGTCCAGAGAAGAAATCATTTGTTTGGGACATGGAATTAGAAAGACAAATTTCTGTCTAGAAGAATATTCAAAAATTTAAAGATATTCCAATGTGATAAATGGCAAGGAAAAAAAAAAGCTTTCTTACATTGTTATTGATATTTAGTATCAAAATCACAACTCAAATGTTGATTTCATTATTCCAAGTCATGTATTCGATGAATAATATATACATAACATCATAATGGTTTATGTAATATTGGGGGGAAAATTAAATTACATAAATATGCAAAAACAGAAAGCAGAACCTAAAAGGCAATATAGTAGTGTGAATAAGAGCATGGATTCTGGAGCCAGATAACCTTAGTACAAATCCCAGCTCTACCAATTATTAGCAGGTTTCCCATTTGTAATTATAAATTGAGCTTAATTGTGTTTGTCTCACTGTTGTTCTTCTTTTGTTTCCTGAGAAATAAATTTATATATGCGTGAAATATTTTGCAAAGGGTAATAACTCTAAGTGTTAGCTAATGTAATAATAATTATTATCTGAACAAGAAAGAAACTCAGTAATGTTAGCCTTTTGCATTTTCAGTATAGAAAATTTTACTTCAGGAAGAAATTAATATATATTCTTACATTGTAGAAATATTTCTAGAAATCCAGGGACTAGAAAAGATAAATTTGAATGAGATAACAGCCTTAGTTCCTTTTACAGTGAGAAAGTATCCTATTTAATTTTCAATATAATGTTAAATATAACTCATCTTCCAAGCTAGATACTTAACTTTTTCCGTAAACTCTGTGTTTTAGTTTGCTAAGCTGCTCAAAGCAGTCACCACAAAATGAGTTGGCTTTAACAACGAGAATTTATTTGCTTACAATCTTACAGTTTTGAGGCTGTGAGAATGTCCACCTCAAGGCATCATCATGGTGATGCTTTCTTCCTGAAACTGGCTGCCCGTGATCCTGGATTCCTCTGCCACATAGCAAGGCAAATGGTGGCATCTGCTGGTCTATCCCTTCACTTTTGGGTTTTGTTGTTTTCAGCTTCTTGTTTCCATGGCATTTTCTCTCTTTGTCTGAATTTCATTCTTTCATAAAGGACTCGAGGAAGATGATCAAGACCTGGACCGTGCCTTAGCTGATGTAACCTTATCAAAAGATCTTGCTTAGACCCACAGGAATGGATTAGCTTTAAGAACATGATTTCCTGGGGTACATAAAGTTCTAAACCACTACACACTGATTCCAGGTGATTTTAAACTGTACCTTAAATGGAACGATATGCTTTTAATGCTAATATTCTTTTTAATGCTTACATATGCTTATGAAGAAAGAAGGGCTATGGTGGCTTTAAATGGATTTTGCATTGAATTCCCTTAGCAAGTTCAGTGTATGTCTAATTTGTAGGAATATATTTGTAATATTGTTTGGTAGTTATCTGAATATTGCAAGAATAATGCAAAAAATTTACCAAAATATTTAGTGTTGTTCTTAATATTATTTCCAGGTTTAAAGAGTACTAATTAGATGAAAATCAATTTACTATATTTACATTGTTGTTCACAGGTATTGGAATTCCCAGGAAAATAACCAAATAAAAATATTTGACTTATACTCTAAATGAAGGTGAAGTGAATCCATTCTTTCTTTCAGGTGTTATAAAACAAGAGGTGAAATTTAATCACAACACAAATGTAAATTTCAAATTTATTTCAAAATTTCAATTTAAGATGGCATGCTCTGAGAAAAGGAAAATCCACTATTTATATTTTATACCTATGCTACTAATATCTTCTCTTTATTAAGATTTTTTAACTGAATGCACTTGGCCTCATCAAAGCTACAAATTCATTCCTCTCCATAAGACTAGAAAATAATTAAACTGGTTGAATGCAATAATCTTTCCATTATAAGCTACCATTAAATATTCATTTCAATTTGGTACTTTGAACTTGTGTGTATAGTTTTTTTAATGGTTTAATTGCTCTGAAGAATAAAGAAGTTAATGCTTTAGCTAGAATAGAGAAAAGAAATCCTATGATATATTGACAATAGATGATCCCATTATAAAATAAAACATTATTACATTCCATAAGGATTTATTTTCACTTTTTTCTTAAGGTTGATCAGGATAAAGTGGGTTTAAATGTTTTGTTTCAGAGTTAAACACTAATCTTTTACAACGTAAGACAATTCTTTAATCAATTAGGTAATTGATTCCATGTCAAGGTCATGGAATCTGACTTTGTGTGATGGTAAAGTGGCAGAATAATATAGAATGTGATAATTCAAATAATTTATCTTCCATATTTTCTATTCTGACTTGTTTCCAACCCCTAATTCATTTACTGTTATGACTACATAGTGGTTTGCCAGATATCTCTGCTTGCCTTTCCAGAGTCACTCTATACTCTCCTGTACCCTTGCCTGTTTTCTTGGAAAACAGTTTGCTGAACTGAATCAATAAACTCACTTTTCCTCTGTTTTCAAATTGGTTTCAGATCCAGAATGAAGGAGACAGTGATTTTAGTAACCAGATAGATGTGCTGGTCGGAGTGAATATATGTGTATTTGTGTAATATACACATAATCCTCACTCACTGGATCATTGTGTAGGATGATTGAATCTCTATGTTGTTTGACAGGGAGGAAAGTCTTAGATGATTCAGGACCTAACAGTTGCCCAGGGACACAAATATATCAAAGGAAAAAAAATACCTAAATGTCTCTCTAAAGCAGCAAGAATTGGAAGGGAGTTCAAATATTAATGCTGTAAAATTACCAATGATCATTTTGGGTTTCTTCAAACTTTGGTCTGTGTGTGACTGACGTGGGTTTTCTCTTTTCCATTTCAAAATTACCTACTGGAATAAGTAACAGCCCTATATTAGACTAATTCAACCCTATTTTTCTATCACAAAACTTTAAATTGTGATTTATTTAAAATAATGTGCTGCCCAACAAAATTTAGTCACATACCTAATATCTTATTTATAAAACTCATTTTTGTTTAACTGACATTTAACATAATACAAACTAAAGCATCCCAGAATAGTTATAGTTAATTTCCTTTTGAAATTAAACATGAATATATGTCTAAAAGTGCATATGCACACATTTTAGCCTTGTCATTTTTGAAAGAGTATATTTAATGCTCAAGCATGTTAAAAAACTGATGTGCTTAGCTACTACATTTTAACTTTTTGTTTCAATATTTTACCAACTAAAGCTCTTCTATTAAGAAAAAAAATCATATGTCCCAGAAAGTAAAGAAATGGAAAGTGCTCTTACAGATAATATGGAGTAATATAAAAATATATTTTCTAGATGAAATATAGTATATTTACTTTGTGAATTCTTAATAAATGCCAGTATTTATAAGAAGATAATTAAAAAAAAAAACAACAATGCAGCGAAAATACCATCTGTGTTAGTCAGCCAAAGGGGAGTATTTATTTGGGGTAGAAACTTACAGTTACCAGGCCATAAAGCATAAATTACTTCCTTCACCAAAGTCAGTTGCCATGTGTTGGAGCAAGATGGCTGCTGACAGTCAGCCTTCCTCTTCCTCTTAAGGCTCTATAGTCCCAGCTTCTTCCAATATATGCTGTAGGCCATCAGGTTTTCTAGGCTTTGTCTCTCTCCCCAGGGCTTGATCCTCTCCAGGCTCAAGCTTGCTTCTTTCCACAAGGTCATCTGTAGACTATCAGGTGAATGGCTCATCTCTCTTCCCAGAGCCTCTGCCATTTCTAATTGAGGCTTCTCTCTGCTCCTTTGTGTGCTTAATTCCCAGACTCCAGCATTAAAACCTCAACTCTCTTCTCACTGTGTCCTACTGACATGGCCCAATCAAAGCTTTATTCATTATTTGATCAACTAAAAGTGAAACCTCTGAATCCAATATAATCTAATATGCCCAGAGGAGAAGAACAGTTCACAAACATAATCCAATATCTATTTTTGGAATTCATAAACAATATCAAACCAGTATATTTAAAAAAAAGTAGCAATAATTAATATCTCTACTGAATGAATGTAGGTAAACTAAGAAAATATACAAAACTAAAAGAAAAAATTAGATTTTGATATTCTGGTTATGATTTAAATAAACAAACAATATTTCCTGACACTATATATCTTTCATTTCAAAATTGCCATAAAATTCTTCAGTCTAAGGTAGAGAACAATGATCAAGATGAGCAAATACAATTTATGTAAAATAACATCAAGTAAACTTTGTTGAATTATTACCAGAATTGTGCCATATGTGTAGCATGCATTATACATAACAAATAACATGGGTAAGGTAGCATAGTGATTATGAATAAAATGTCTTGATTTGAAGCCTGACTGTACACCCAGTAAATATTCAACAGTAAATGATTGAGAACTATTGTGGTTTGAAACTATATTTACCCAAGAAAATCACCTTCTTAAAACTAATCCATTCCTGTGGTTGGAAACCTACTGTGATTAGAACCTGATTTGCTAAGCTGCTCAAAGCAGATACCATGAAATAGGTTGACTTTAACAATGGGAATTTATTAGCTTACAAGCTTACAGCTTTGAGTCTGAGAAAAATATCCAAATCAAGGCTTCAGGTGATGCTTTCTTTCTGATGTCTGGCTGCCAATGATCATGGACTCCTCTGTCACATGACAAGGCACTTGGCAGCATCTGCTGGTATCTTCATTCTCTTTTGGGTTTGGTTGACTTCAGCTTCATGTTTCGCTAGCTTTTTCTTTTTGTTTGAATTACATTCTCTTATAAAAGATTCCCAAAAGAGGATTAAGATCCACCCTTACCCACACCTTAATTGAAGTTAGCATCACCTGAAGCTTTGATTTGGATATTTTTCTCGGACTCAAAACTTTGAGTTTGTTTGATAGAAAATGCCTAGGTTTCTTCGAAGAGACTCACAGTGAAACCATGGATACTAAATGTACTTTAATTAGATCTTAGAAGGAAATTACAAACTGGAAGAAAGGTCACCCATGTTTTAAAGTGACAAAGAATTTGACAACCAGTCAGTCACTTCAGTGCAAGTCAGGATTGGAAATTCAGTTATCCAGGAAGGATTTGTGGAAAGTTCTTTTGTTTGATGATTTGGACCCCTGTGTAATATATATGTAACTGACAAATTTTTGCAAGCTCTGTATGGACAGGGTCACTGACAGCCTGGACTTAAAAGGAGAGAATAAGGAAAACTTGAAGGAAAAATTACTTCAAAGGCAGAATTTTGTAGGGTGAGGTCTAGAAAGATATGTTTTTGGGACAAGAGAGCTAGCCCATCCATGTTTGGAAAGGGTGAGTATTTTCTGGTTCTTGGAGAGTACAGGTTTTCTACTCCATTGTTCAGGAAAATTGTTACCTCCTCAGTTTTCTCAGATGCCTGGGGGACTGCAGGGACCCTGGCACTAAGTTTGAAGCTTGATGAAGATGGAACTAAGATCTTGGCTGTCACCACAATGTTTAAAGCTGCTCAAGCCTTCAGCAGAGCATTAGGGGAGAACAGGGCTACTATGTAAGCATTTGCAAAGTGTGGGGCTGCTACTCAGTCAAGCCTGGAGTGATAAAACATCAATCTGTAAATGACTCTCAGACATTTAAATCTACTGGAGTATGCCCTGCAAGATTTCAGAATTGTTTGGAACTCTTGACCCCTGTTTTCCTTCTAATTTCTCCCTATTGGAATGGGAATGTGTATGCTATGATTGTCCCTCTTTTGTATATTGGAAGCAGATAACTTGTCCACTGCTAGAAGGGAGTTATGCCCGAGGACAGACCATAACTATAACTGATTTCGATGAGACATTTTACGTAGCACAGTTACTGAAATGATTAAAGGCTTTTGGGATATTCTGATCAAATAAATGCATTTTGCTTATGTAAAGCACATGTCCTTTTAGGACCCAGAGAGTGGTATGTGGTGGTTTGAAACTGAATGTACTCCAGAAAATCATGTTCTTAAAGCTAAAGCATTCCTGTAGGTTTAAACCTATTGTAATTATGACTTTTTGATGAGGTTACTTCAGTCAAACCATGGCCCGATGTGAGTCTTAATCCTCTGACTGTAATCCTTTATAAATGGGATGGACAAGAAAGACAAAGCAACAGAAACTGAAAGCAATGAAACCCAAAAGAGAGTGGAGGACCATCAGGTGCCAACATGTTCTTTACCACATGACAGAGTTGTCCAGGATCACTGGCAACTGGTCTTCAGGAAGAAAGCATTGCCTGATAAGGTCTTGATTTTGACTCAACCTAAAAACTGAGTGTGTAAGCTAATAAATTCCCATCTTTAAAGACAACACATTTCATGGTATTTGCTTTGAGCAGTTTAGCAAACTAAAGCAGAAGCCTAAAATACATCAGGCACCATTGTTGGTGTTTGAAATATACCACTGAACAAAATTGACACAAACATTAACCATTAAATAGCATCCATTCTAGCCACTTGAGAGCTGTATGACCTTGTCAAAGTCATTTGTACTTTTTTTTTTATCCCTGTATTACAAATCTGTGGCAACAGGATGGTAAAGGTAACAACTCCATAGAAACCATTTGAAAAATCTTAGAATAAGGCTGGGCACATAGTACATGCTTTATAAGTATTTACTATTACCATTGAGTGAATACAAAATGGTAGCAATTCAATTTTACTGATGAAAGTAAGGTACAATGTTTATTTATTTAAAATTTTAAATAATATTAAAGAAGCAATGCAATTTTTATGTTAATCATAAGGGATATGTGTTTTTAAATCTGTTAGAAACACTTGTAAATCACATAGGGTCACAAGATAATTTTTAGGCCTCATAAGACCTTCACTGGAATTCTATACTCAATATCTCAATTGGACTTTGGGATTAGAGAAGGATATAAATAATATGATAAACAAAAATTGAAAATCTTCAAAGATGATTCAATAACTGAAATAAAATGGATGAAATGAAAACCCAACAAGGAGATAGAGCTAATTTAATATTTTTAAACATTTTTTTAATTTTTAAAGAAGCATTAGATTACATAAATATTAATAAAAAATACAGGGGATTCCCATATGGCCCACTCCCTCCCCTTCTCACACTTTCCCACATTAATAACATCTTTCATCAGTGTGGTACATTTGTTAAAATTGATGAGCAAATATTGAAGCATTGCCACTAACCATGGACTATAGCTTACATTATAGTTTATACTCTGCCTCGCACAATTTTATAAGCAAGATTGATTTAATAACCACTTTAAATAGAAAAATATAAATTGGAACTCAGTTGTTTCCCACTAACTATAATGAAAATCTCTTTCCCTTATATTTAAAACAAGCACAAAATGACACTTAAGGGTGGAGAAAATAAAGCAGACTAAATAACAATGTTAGGATCCAAGGAACAACTCAGTGATGAATTCTCTGAATTTCTTTTTTCCTTATACACCCAGAATTTGCAGATGAAATAGTTGTCAACCCAGAAACACCAAAGAGTGAAGGTTTTTTAAAAAAAGAAGACCTCACAAAAGGCTGTTTTCCCTAGTCAAGGAACCAAGAAATGGGCAGATTGGCAAAGGTGAAAACTTCCAGAAAATTACTCCTCTACTTAAACCAAACATCACTGAAAAATTATGATCCCACCTCTACCTATGCCACCAAAGGCCAAGTGGGGGTGGTTCTGGCAAGATGGCAAGGAAGTAGATTAGCAGCACTTACTTCTCTTATAAAAAGAGCAGAAGAAAGGCAGAAGCTGTCTGAAGCACATGCTTTGGGAATCTACTGACCAGGGGAATGCTGTGCATTGTCCAGGAAGAAGTGGGACGGCGAGACAAATAGGTTGAAATGAAAACTGTTAGTTACTCATTCCTGCAGCAGGGAATGACACCCATCATCCCACCCTGGAGAACAGCCTCAGTAAAACCAATGACTGACTGCAACTGAGAGGGGAACTGACATTTTCCTTCCTGGGAAAAGGGAGCATGTGGCAGAGGGCTTAGTGTGGAAACTGCCTGTGGCGTTTAAAGAGCAAGGCCCAACTATGAATCACAGCTCTAACCAGTCTGGAAATACCATCCAATGCAGTTTGAAACATTAAGTTCTGTGGAAAGGTTTGCCAAAGGATTCCATCTGCTGACAGGCTGAGAAAGTGAAGGGAAACAAAGGCTTTTGGGCATCTTTCCTGTCCCTTTGCCCAGGGCCCCTTGGATCTGGTCTATGCCACTTTAGTGAGTCCCTGGCCCTATTTTCATAATTTAAACATGGACAATTTTAAAGATTTAGAATAAGTTGAATCAACACTCAAAAAAAAGCTATAAAACAAAACCAATCTACTATAAAATCCTAGGCAAGAGAGAAAATTGACCATCAGAGTAATCATTCCAACATAATCAGATGCCTAGAAATCAGCAAAAACTTACAAGCCATTCTAAGAAACAAGAAGCTATGGCCCTGACAAGGGAAGAAATGAAAAATCCTGATGAGACACAGGATTTAAAAGATCTAATTTATTATATTCAAACAGATCTCCTAAATCAATTCCATGAGTTGAAGGAAAGTTTGACTAAAGAGATAAAGGATATTAAAACAATTGATAAGCATAAAGAAGATTTGAGTTTGCAAAGAAACATACCAGCACTTTTGGGAATGAGAGACTTAATCGATGAAATTAAAAATCCATTAGAGCATACAACAGCAGATTTGAAATGACAGAGGAATAAATCAGCAAATCAGAAGACATGTGAACTTGAAAAGACAGAAGAACAGACAGTAAAAAGAATGAAAAAATTGAGTAGGGTTTCAGGGAATGAAATGATAATACACAGTACACAAACATAGGTGTTATGGGTGTCCTGGAAGGAGAAGAGAACAGAAAAGGGGCAGGAAGAATATTTTAGGAAATAATGGCCAGAAATTTCCCAACTCTTATGAAAGACTTAAATATTTATTTCCAAGAGAGGCAGCCTACTCCAAAAAGAATAAATCTTAGTAGACCTACTCAGAGGCCTATACTATTGTCTCAGAGAGGAAGAGAAAATTCTGAAAGCAACAAGAGAAAAGGGATTCATCACATATAAGGAATGTCCAATAAGACATAGTGCAGATTTCTCCTCAGAAACCATGGAGATGAGAAGGCAGTGGTATGATAAATTTCAGATAATGACAGAAAACAATTACTTGCCAAGAATTTTTTATCCAGTATAAATATCCTTCAAAAATGAAGATGAATATAAAGTTTTCACAGATAAACAGAAACCGAGATAATTCATCACCAAGAGACTGGCTCTACCAGAAATAGTGAAAGAGTGCTGTAGCCTCAAGGAAAAGACAGGAGAGAGAGGTTTGGAGAAGAGTGTATAAATGAAGTAAGTGTAACTAAAAGAGTAAAAAGACAAACAATAGTACGATATGACATAGGAAAGCCAAAGGATAAAATGATCGAAGTAAGAAATCTTTTAAAGTGATAACATGGAATGTTAATGGATCGAACTCTCCAATAAAAAGACAAAGACTAACAGTACAGTTAAAAAAAAATTGAACCATCTCTTTGCTGTCTACAAGAAACTAACCATAGTCACAAAGACACAGATATAATGAAAGTGAAAGTAGAAAAAGGTATTCTTTGCAAACACTAACCAAAAGAGAGGTGTAGTAGTGACATTTATTTCTGAAAAATAGGTTTTAAATGCAGAACTGTTATAAGAGTTGAAGAAGGACATCATACATTAATAAAAGAGGCAATTCAGCAAGAAAAATAACAATAATAAATATTTATACACCTAACCAGGGTGCCCCAAAACACATGGGCAAACACAGGCAAAATTAAAAGAGAAATAGGCATCTCTACAATAATAATTAGAGACTTCAATACATTAGACTTATCAATATACAGAACATCTAGACAGAGGATAAAGAAACAGATAACTTGAATGATATGATAAATGAATGAGACCTAGCAGTCATATACAGAACATTGCACCCCAAAACATAAGAATATACATTTTTCTGAAGTGTTCCTGCATCTTTTGCCAGGATAGACCATATGTTTGGACACAAAACAGGTCTCAATAAATTTAAAAATATTGAAATAATTCAAAGCACTTTCTCTGATCATAATGGAATGAAGCTGGAAATCAATGACAGGAGGAAAACAGGAAAATTCACAAATATATGGAGGTTAAACAAAACACTCTTAAACAATCATTAGGTCAAAGAAGAAACTGAAAGAGCATTCAGTAAATATTTCAAGAAGAATGATAATGAGAATACAACATATCAAAAGTTACGTGATTCAGCTTAGACAGAAATGTATAGCCCTAAATGCTTACATTTTAAAAGAAGAAAGAACTACAATCAAAAACCTAAGTGCACACCTGGAAGAAATAGAAAAAGAACAGCAAACTAATCACAAAGCAAGCAAAAGGAAAGAAATAACAAAGATTAAAGTAGAAATAAGTGAAATAGCAGTAAAATAATAGAAAGCATCAACAAAACCAAAAGCTGGTTCTTTAAGTAGATCAATAATATTGACAAACCCTTAGGTTGAATGAAAATGAAAAACAGAAAGAAGATGAAATTAAATAAAATCAGAAATGAGAGGGATGACATTACTACTGATCTCAAATAAATAAGAGAGATCATAAGAAAATACTATGAGCAACTGTATGCCAACAAATTAAACAACTTAGATAAAATGAATTACTTCCTAGAAGCACAACAACCTACACTCCCTTGATAAGAAAAAGAAGACCTTAACAAACCATCAAAAGTAAAGAGATTGAATCAGTCTTCAAAAAGCTTCCAACAAAGAAAAGCCCAGGACCAGATGGCTTTATAGATGAATTCTAACAAACATTTCTATAAGATTTAATACCAATCCTGCTCAAACTTTTCCAAAAAATTGAAGAAGAGGAACACTACTTAAGTCATTCTTGAAGCCAACATCACCCTAAACTAAAGCCAGATAAAGTTACTACATGAAAAAAAATTACAGACCAAACTCTCTAATGAATGTACATGCAAAACCTCAACAAAATACATGCAGCTTGAATTCAACAGCACGTTAAAAGAATTATACACCATGATCAAGTGAGTTTTATCCTAAGTATGCAAGGGTGGTTCAACGCAAGAAAATCATTTAATGTAATGCACCACATTAACAGGAAATGTGATCAGGAAAAAATCACATCATCATATTTATTGATGCAGAAGAGGTATTTGACAAAATCAAGCATTCTTTCTTGATAAAAATATCCTGAAAGATAGGAATAGAAGGAAGCTTCCTCAGCATAATACAGGACATAAATGAGAAATCATCAGCCAACATCATAGTGTTGAAAACCTACAAGCTTTCCCTCTAAGATCAGTACAAGGATGCTCACTGTCACCACTGTTATTTTACATTGTTCTAGATGTCCTAGCTAGAACAATTAGGTAAGTAAAAGAAATAGGCATTCAAATCAAAAAGGAAGAAGTAAAACTTTCACTATTTGCTGATGATGTGATCTTAAATGTAGAAAAGCCTGAAAAATCCTCAATGAAACTACTAGAGCTAATAAATGAGGTCAGCAAAGTGGTGGGATACAAGATTAACACCTGATAATCAGTAGTGATTCTATACACTGGCAAAGAACAGTCTGAGGAGGAAATCAGGAAACAAATTCCATTTACATTAGCAACTAAAATAGTCAAATATCTAAGAATAAATTTAATAATGGATATAAAGGATCCATACACAGAAAACTACAATAAACTGATTAAAGAAATAAAAGAAGATGTAAACAAAAGGAAGGACATTGTGTGTTCATGGATTCTAAAACTAAATATTGTTAAGATGTCAATTCTACTAAATAAATTGATTTACAGATTCAATGCCATTGCAATAAAAATTCCAACAACCTACTTTGCAGAAATGGAAAAGTCAATTACCAAATTTATTTGGAAAAGAAAGGGACCACCAATAGCCAAAAAAAAAAAATCTTTAAAAAGAGGAACAAAGTTGGAGGACTCACACTTCATGACTTTAAAGCATATTACAAAGCTACAGTGGCCAAAGTAGAATGGTAGTGGTATAAAGATAGACATATAGATCAATGGAATCAAACTGAGAGTTCAGAAATAGATCCTCACCTCTACGGTCAATTGATTTTTTACAAGGATGCCAAGCCTACTCAACTGGGACAGAACAATCTCTTCAACAAATAGTGTTGGGAGAACTGGCTACCTATATCCAAAAGAATAAAAGAGAACCCCTATCACACACCTTGTACAAAAATGAACTCAAAGTAGATCAAAGACCTAAATATAAAAACCAGGACCATAAAACTCCTAGAAGAAAACATAGGACAGAATGTTTAATGTTTTGTGGTATGAGGTAGCTTCTCTTAGACGTTACACCCAAAGCAGAAGCAATGAATGAAAAAGAAATGAAAGAGAAGAAAAAATGGATAAATAGGACCTTCTCAAAATTAAATGTTTTTGTTCTTCAAAGGACTTTGCCATGAAGGTGAAAAAGGAGACTACTCAATGGGAGAAAATATTTGGAAAATAAATATTTTCCAAATATTTCCAAAGGTTTAAGATCCACGATATAAAAAAAGAGCCTCCATCTCAGTGATAAAAAGGCAACTCAAATAAAAAATGGGCAGGAAGAAAATGTGGCTCAAGCAATTGAGCTCCCACCTACCACATGGGAGGTCCCATGGTTGGGTTCCTGGTGCCTCTGGAGAAGATGAGTAAAACAGCAAGCTGGTGGCTGGTGTGACAGGCAGGGACAGTGAGCTGATGCAACAAGATGATGCAACAAAGGAGACACAAAGAGGAAAGACAATGAAAGACACAACAAAAGCAGGGAGCTGAGGTTGCTCAAGTGATTGAGCACTTCTCACCCACATGGGAAGTCCCAGGTGCCTCCTAAAGACAAGATATGCAGACACAGAGAGCACACAGCAAATGGACACAGACAGCAGACAGCAAATGCAATGGTTGGGGCGGGGATAAATAGATAAAATAAATCTTAAAAAAAAAATTTGGCAAAAGACTTGAGTAGACATTCTTCCAAAGAGGAAATACAAATGGAAAAAAAAACACATGAAAAGATGTTCATCACTAGATAGTAAGTGAATATCAATCAAAACTACAATGAGATATCATTTCACATCTATTAAAATGGCCACCTTAAAAAAAAAAGAAAACTATAAGTGTTGGAGAGGATGTGGAGAAATAGGAATGTTTATTCACTGTTGTTTGGAATGTAGAATGATTCAGACTCTGTGGAAGACTGTTAATTCCTCAGGAAGTTAAATATAGAGCTGCCATAAGATCCAGCAATCCACTCCTAGGTATGTACTCAGAAGAACTGAAAGCAGGGACGTGAACAGACATTTACACACCAATGTTCATAGCAGAATTAGTCACAATTGCCAAAAGATGCGAACAACCCAGGTGTCTATCAATAAATGAATGGATAAACAAAATGTGGTATATGCATATGATGGAATATTATTCATCTGTAACAAGTAATTAAGTCGTGATGTATATGACACTTGGATGAATCTTAAGAACATTATGTTGAGTGAAACAAGCCAGACATAAGAGGACAAATATTGCATGATCTCACTGATATGAACTAAATATAATGAGCAAAGTCATGGAGTTAATGACTAGAAGATTTATCACCAGAAGATAGGATGAGGATAGAGAGAGGGGAGCAGAGGCTTAATTTGTGCAGAATTCGTAATTAGGTTAAATGTAAATCTTTGGAATTGGATAAAGGTGATGACAGCATGGTAGAGTGAATGTAATTAGTAGCACCAATATGAGGGTATGATTGTGGTCGAAAGGGAAAGTTTAGGGTTGTGCATGTCAATAGAAGAAAAGCCAAAGGATGAAACATGGGATTCTATAGCGTGGTGAACCCTGTTGCAGATGATGAGAGTGGTTAACCATACAAGTATAAGAATATTCATCCATGAAGCAGAACAAATGTACACTAATATTACAAGATTTTAATAATAGAGTGGCATTTGAGCTAAAATGCACCTAATGCAAACTATGAACTGTAGTGAAAGTAATATATGAATATTTTTTCATCAATTAAAAAAAAGAATTATGCTAAGTGAACAAAACCAGATACAAAATACTGCATGTTGTTTGACTGCATTTATAAAAATTGTAAATACAAATACAGTTATAAAGATGATATTAGTCCTAACTACCCCAGACATAACTGTGTAAATTAGAGTGTTTCATTCAAATGTTAATAAAACTTTACACAGTAAAAAAAAAAAATAAAGATGATATTAGATTGGCAGATATGTGTGGCAGGGGAAGGATAGAAGTATTGAAAAGTAACTGCTAAGTAGTGGGTTTTTTCTTTTTGGAGTAATCAAAATGCTCTAATATTGATTGCAGTGATAAATGTACAGCTCTGTGATTATAAGAAAAGCCATTGAATGTACATTTTGGATGGATTGTATGGTAGCTGAATATATCTCAATAAAATTGCATTTTAAAAAAAAGGCCAAGTGGGAGGCCTAGACTTCAATACACTCCAGAGTATAAATGGGCATCCCAGCCACTTACTGTTATCACAGAGGTAGTATCAGAAATGACCTGGTAGGGAGCTAGGACTATCATGTCTGCTGAGCTCTGAAAAGCCCCTATCCCCACCCTGTTTTAACTGTGTAAGTGAAGAAGACAGGATAAGCAGGAAATGTCACCCCCTTCCAGCAGAAACCAGGTGCCCTTTTCCACTCTAGGCTAGAGTGGAGTAAGATGTGGTCTAGCAGATATTTAGGATTTCCACACCATCCAGCATGTTTTACCTCCTTTTATCCCTGTGGGTTATAGTGGAAGTCACTCAGAAAACAGTAAAGATTTTTTGGAAAAAAGGAAGAATAAGGTAGAAGAAAACAGAAGCAGAATTATCAGTTTCAAAGGTGGATGCCTCAAGGGCCTCCTCACTGCTGCAGAGAGTGATTTATTACTGAGTGGTGTCAATGTCAAAATGCCAATCAACTCCAGTGGACCTGATTGTGTGACTGTGATTCCCAGGGAAATAAAAGAAACTAAGAACCCAAAACTATCTCAAGGCTCAAGAACTTTTCCTTCTAGATATTATTACAAAGACCAGTGAAAGACCAAAAAGTTTAAGATGCACCAATTTAATGACCCTGAGAATATTACCAAGAAAAGTAGTGTATTGATTTGGTGACTCAACAATCAGACAATGGTTTGAATACCTTACCACATTTGTTCTAGATATAGTGGAGTTTAACGGGTAGTCCAAGAATGTCGGACCCTTCCTTGTAGTGGACCAGGAGTAGAATACCTTGCTCAAATTCTGCTGGCATGATTCATCCGAATGCTTCAAGACTGTCTTCAGCAGAGAGCTCCGTATGTGTCACATGAGCTGAGCAACATGGTGGGAGGGAAGAACACTGTGGTTCCTATAGTCATATGGTCTCATTTCAGTACCTTCCCTTTGGAAGTGTACATTTGGTGGCTCAGGAACATCTGTCCAGCAGTAGTCCAGCTTCTGGATCAAAGCCCTAAGACTATGGTGGCCATCCAGATGGCCAATGCTCAAGAGCTGGGAACCGAGGTAAACCTTTTCACCAGTTGTATCAGATAAGCCTGATACAACTTTCAGATAGGCACCATCCTTTGGAGGATGTTCTCAGGAGCTGGAGTATCTCATCAATGCCAGGGAGATGATCCTGGCCCGTTACTTACCCTATAAGCTGTATCCAGATGAGATCATTGTGAAGAACAAGTTGGACATGTTCCTGTGCTGGAAGGGCCTGAAGAAGTCACATCCAGTGACCTTCCCCATCGCTTGCATTACAGGAAGTTTGTGGGTATCCCCATGGAAAGACGGCTGCCATTATTAGAAGTGCAAAATTTCAAAAAGAGCTGAACTTTTTAAAATGAGTAGTAAGGATCTTAGAAAATGCAAGTTACAATTATATCTACTTATAAGATTCTTTCCTATCATAACTTAGCCATTGGAGAATCATTATTAACTTCATCTACTTTGCATTGCCCTTGTAACCAAAGATGCTAGTGAGAGCATTTGAATTAGCTTCTGCAGGAAGGAGAGATTACTATACTTAAAAAGTGTGAAAAATGTTCTGACTCTGAATGGAAAGGACATGTTTGGTTGACAGTGAAGTGTTCATAGCTTATCTGATAAAGGAAGCTGAGCACATCTGCATGAATGGCACATGTGATACATCTTCAATAGTGTGAAATAGAGAGGGCTTTTAGTTAGTGGCTTCTGTGAACTGACTCAGGTCTCAGGAATTTCTCCCGATAACCTACATTTTCTTGACCAGAAAAGCCAGTGTGGTTGGTCAGAATTTTATAGTGAAAATATTTACTATTCCCTGCTCTTATCTAGAATAGAAGGGAAAAAGGGGGATAAAGGAAGAAAAGCAGTAAGTATAAAATCTGTGCTTTGAATTGCTATTTGCATTGGGTAATTGCTTCTTTTATGGTTCAGCTAAATTTCACGTGATGAATACTTATTCTAAAATAAGTTTTGGAACTGGAAGGGGGAAATCTATAAATGGAAGTTTATTTGGGTGCTTAAGTACTCAAAAGTTTGAGGACTTTAAGAATTTATTTTATGTTAAGAATGCTGTTATTATTATAAAGTTATAAAAGTTATTTCCACCAGTCTCAAGTATTTCTGTTTCAGGTGTTATCTTGAACTGCATACTAAACTTAGAAATGAAGATTAGATATTGAAATCTGAAAAAAAATTTTGACATTTCAAAACACTTTGAATTTTAGCATGTGGCTGGCTGACTCTTATTATTCAATAAAAGGTATGATCCACCTATTGGAAATTAATTGAGTTAATTTTTTCAATGTCAAATGTAAGATTATAGATATGGACTGGATCTGGAGTA
Organism: Cabassous unicinctus; assembly: GCA_029593785.1. Lineage (NCBI taxonomy): Eukaryota > Metazoa > Chordata > Mammalia > Cingulata > Chlamyphoridae > Cabassous > Cabassous unicinctus. The sequence goes on from JAQZBX010047814.1 coordinate 17,896, forward strand.
TCCCTTTCTTTGAGTCATTATGAAAAATTGTGTCTTGAATTGCTGACATATTTAACTGCTCTTTTCTTTTTTCTATTTTTATTAAGGTAAAATTTACAAAATATAAATTAACAATTATAAATTGTACCACTCAAAGGCATTTAGTATATTTACAATATTGTACATCCACCACTTATCTAGCTCACAGTATTTTTATCACCCCAAAATAAATCCTTGTACCATTAAGCAGTCAGTATTTATTTCTCTCTGGCAACTAGCTAATGGAAACCATCAAACAGCTTTCTGTCTATCTTTTTACTTGTTCTGCATATTTCAAAAAATGGAATCATATAATGTGTGCCATTTTGTGTATGGTTTATTTCACTTTGTACAACGTTTTCAAGGTTCTTCCACATTGTGGCATGTATTAGTTTTTCATTCCATTTTATGTCTGTGTAATATTCCATTTTATACATATATGGGATTTTGTTTATTTACTCATATTAATGGATATTTGGTTTTTGTGTTTTTATTATTGTGAAGAGTGCTGCTATGAACATTCATGTATTAGTATTCATTTGAGTACTTATTTTCAATCCCCGCTGCTCTGAGATGGCTCCCTCATCTGTCTCCTCGTTGCGTCTGCTTGTTGTCTTTGCTTATTGTGTCTGCTCATTTTCTTTAGGATGCATTGGGAACCAAACCCAGGACCTCCCATGTGGAAAGCAGGTGCCCAGCCACTTGAGCCACATTTGCTCCCTGCTCGTTTTGATAGCTCATTGCATCAGCTCATTGCATCAGCTTGTTGTATCTGCTTGTCTTCTTTAGTAGGCACTGGGAACCGAACCCAGGACTTCCTATGTGGGAGGCGGGCACCCAGCTGCTTGAGCCACATCCCTTCTCCAATTCTTTCCATTATATATTTTTTAGTGGATTTGTTGGATAATATAATAATTTTTATTCAAGTTTTAGATGAGCCACCAAACTTTTTTCCACAGCAAGTCCACCATTTTACTTTTTAAAGAGCAGTTAATGAAACTTCAATTTTTGCACAACTTCAATGACACTTATTTGTTCATTTGTTTATTTTATTTATTTATTTATTTATTTATAGCCATTCTAGTGGGTGTGAAATGGTATCGCATTATGGTTTTCATTTGCATTTCTATAATGACTAGTGACTTTAAGCATACTTTCAAGTGCTTGTGGGGCATTTGTATATTGTTTTTGGAGAAATGTCTATTTAAGCCCTTTAACCATTACTTAATTTGATAGTTTGGCTTTTGTTTGCCCAGCTGTAAGACTTCTTAATATACTTTGGATTCTAACCCCTTATCAAATATATGATTTGAACTATTTCTTCTCATTCTATAGATTTCCTTTTCTTACTACTGTATTTTGGTGCATGAAAGTATTTCATTTTCATGAAGTCCAACTTATCTATGTTTTCTTTTATTACCTGTGCTATTTGTCCTCTCAGAGACTACAGTGTCATAACCAAGATCATTTTCTTCTAAACATTTTGTTTTAGCTTTAATATATAGGTTGTCAATTCATTTTGAGTTATTTTTTGTACTGTGTAATCAAAGGGATCCAAATTAACACTTTAGCATGTAGATATCAAGCCGGTCCAACACCATTTGTTGAAGAGATCATTCATTTCCCATTGAATGGTCTTGACACATAGTTGAAAATAAATTTCCATATGGGAAATTCATTTATGGAATCTCAATCTCTCTCTCTCTCTCTTTCTCTCTCTCTATCGATCTATCTGTCTATATTTATCTCCCAATCCATCTATCCATTTACCTAACATCTGTTATCTATCATCTCTATCTCTCATTTATCTATCTGATATATAAATATGATTTATATGTCTAGCCTTATGCCAATGCTACACTTTTTAAAAATAAATCAATTTTATTGATACATATTCATAAAGTATACAATTCATCCAAAGTGTACAATCAATGGTATTTGGTATAACCACATAGTTGTATATTCATCATTTCAATCATTATTAGAGCATTTTCATTATTTCAATAATAATACCACTAATAAACAAAAAACAGACAAACAAGAAAATTCCTCACTTCTCAATCTCTCTAATCTTTTTGGAGTAATTAAATTGTTCTAAAATTTTTGAGATGATGGATATACAACACTGTGAATATACTAAAAGCCATTTGGCTTTGGAAAGATCATATGGTATATGAGTATATCTCAATAAAACTGCTTAATAAACAAATAAATAACTGTGCAAGAATAGCCAGAAATAGCTACTACATTTTTTTGATTACGCCACACATTGTTACTGCCAGTTTGGATTGTCAGTAAATTTTTAAATCTGAAAGTGTGAATCCTCCAACTATGTTCTTTCTCAGTATTATTTTGGCTATTAAAAGTCCCTTGAATTTTCACATGAATTTCAAGATTGGTTTTTCCATTTCTGCAAAATAGCAAAGACCATTGACATTTTTATAAGAATTGTATTGAATCT